>CAJUXJ010000037.1:0-103063 GCA_910589775.1 Avena eriantha
AAAAATATACTACCACTATTAACATACTACCCTAATATATACTACTAAAAAAATAAAAATACACTTCATATACACTACTATAATTACTACTAAAAATAAAAAAAAATCTACTACAACTAATATATACTACTAAAAAAAATAAAAATACACTTTATATTACACTACTATATACTACTAAAAAATAAACAAATATACTACACTAATATATACTACTAAAAAATAAAAAATATCACTTTATATACACTACTATATACTACTAAAAAATAAAAAAATATACTACACTAATTAACTACTACACTAATTATATCTACTAAAAAATAAAAAATACACTTTATATTACACTACTATATACTACTAAAAAATAAAAAAAACTGACTACACGAATTAACATACTACAACTAATATATACTACTAGAAAAATAAACATACACTTTATATTACACACTACTATATACCTACTAAAAAATAAAAAAGATACTACACTAATATCTATCTACTAAAAAAATAAAAATTACACTTTATAATTACACGCCTATATACTACTAAAAAATAAAAAATATACTACACTAATTCACAATACTACACTAATATATACTAATATATATATTAAAAATACCACTATATGTACACTACTATATAACTACTAAAAATAAAAAAATATACTACACTAATGGCCGGGGGTGCCGCTCCGGCCCTGCTTCGCACCTCGCACCGCCGCCGGCCTGCACGGCTGCCCCCCCCCCCCGGCCGGCCTGCTCGCCCACAGTGGCCGGCGCCGCCGCGCGCCGGCGTGCACGTACAGCTGCCGCGCCGCCGATGCCGGTTGGGAGAAAGCGGAGGGGCGCGCGATACCTGCTGGCCGGGGGCACACGCGCGGCGGTTGGATCTGGCTAGCTGCTGGTGGCGTTGGAGTGGGGGGGCGACGCACTGGTGGCGGCCTGATCTGGCGGTGGAGTGGTCGGGCAGCCTGCCGGCGTCCTGTGCATCGTCGACCTCGCACGCTTCATCTCTGCAGCAGAGTGTGGTGGTTTGGGGAGAAGAAGGGGCGCGGGAATATAAAGGGATGTACCTTTAGTCCCGGTTCGTATCACGCACCGGGACTAAAGGGTCCCCTTTAGTCCCGGTTCGTATCACGCACCGGGACTAAAGGGTTTTCACCCCAGCCCAACAAGCGCGCGCCAACGCCACCCTTTAGTCCCGGTGTGTAGCACGCACCAGGACTAAAGGTCCCTTTTTCAAAAACATTCACCCTGGGGCGCGCCTATTTAAAAAAATTCAATTAATATATTATTTAAACATTTGAATTTTACAGTTTTTGCATACTTATGAATTTGAGAAAAATTTCAACATGAAAAGTTCTTGAATTTGAATAAGTAATCCAAATCTATTTTCTGTTTTATAAAATAATTATTCTAACTAGTGAAACTAATAACCATTTTGCCATTTTCAATTTAAAAATGCATTAAATATTATATTTTGCATATTTTTAAATAAGTGATTCAAATCAATTTTCTGTTTTATAAATTAATTATTCTAACTAGTCAAACTATTAACCATTTTGCCATTTTCATGTAATTCCGATGCTCCGGTGGTCTTCCTCCGGCGAAACCCTAGACCGGGGGCCCCGGATCGTCTACCCCGCCTTATTTTTTCCTGCCCGTTCTCTTCCAGATCGTAGCCCCTTTAGGGTTTAGGGTTTAGGATTTTTGGTTTAGGGTTTAGGGTTCCCTCCTCTGACTTAGGGTTTAGGGATCCCTCCTCTGACTTAGGGTTTAGGGTTTAGACTCATATCTGCCGCCTCTCTCCACTCTATCCCATGGCTTCCACCATACCTCTAACCCCAGGGAGGCGGAGATGGAGTCTTTCATGGGCTAGCAGGAAAATATTTTCCGAGGCGGAACTTCCGAAGATACCATAGGGCGTGTCCACCAAGGGCATCTTCGAGAAGTTCCGCCACGGGAGATTTCCCAACCCTTTCCTCCATCCATGGGGATGAAACTCTCCATCCATGTTGGCTTGGTCGTTGCCATAGCACATCTAGACTCATATCTGCCGCCTCTCTCCACTCTATCCCATGGCTTCCACCATACCTCTAACCCCATGGAGGTGGAGATGGAGTCTTTCACGGGCTAGCAGGAAAATATTTTCCAAGGCGGAACTTCCGAAGATGCCATAGGGCGTGTGCACCAAGGGCATCTTCGAGAAGTTCCGCCACGGGAGATTTCCCAACCCTTTCCTCCATCCCTGGGGATGAAACTCTCCATCCATGTTGGCTTGTTGAGTTGCTTGCCATGGCGTATCGATGCTCCTTTTATAGGCACGGTGCCGCTTCTACTTTGTCTTCTTCCTCCGACAGAGCGTCGTGCGCTACATGCTTTATCTCATCGATCAGTGCGTCCACCCACGCGTCCTTATCCTATCGACAGCTTTAGTCCGGGTTTGAGACCCCACCCGGTACTAAAGTTTACCCATGCGTCCTTATCCCACCGAAAGTTTTGTTAGATGACACAAAAACCACCTTTAGTCCCGGTTGCACCCACCAGCCGGTACTAAACGTTAGCCACCCCCCAGATAAGGCCCTCCCAGATAAGCCTCCCCCAGATAAGCCCCCCATCTTTTGTCCCGGTTTGAGCCCCCACCCGGGATGAAAGTTTCCCGCGCCACTATGTTCCCGCGCTTTCCACCGGTTCCCACCTCTGTCTTCCCGCCATTCTTTCAATATATATATGTACGCTTGGCCTCCATTTACATATCACATCTAGACTCATCATTCTCTTCCCATGGCTTACATCGTATCTCGAACCACCCGGGAGGCGGAGGCGCTTTGCGCCGCAAACTACCCCTGCCCACCGGGCTACCGCGTCCCCACCGGCTGGATGCTGAGCGCCGGAGGCGTGCCGGTCCCTCCAGTCCCTCTAGGTGTGGAGCGCCGGATGGCCATCACGAACCACTACTAGCTCGAGCTCACGCTAGAGCAGCGAAGGAATCCCAACTGGCATCCCGACTATTTCCCGACTTGGGAAGCCTTCTTCATCAATCGGCGTGAGAGGGCGCTCGCCAGGCACTAGGAGGACGGCCCACCTCCTTCGAACTTCAACGAGGCCGGCCGTCGGCTGTGGTGGCGCGGCCGGACTCTCCAGAGTGTCACGGCCTACAATACGACTGGCAATAACCCCCGCCTGCGGTGCCCTCCAATCCAGCCCACGCGTGCCCAACCTTCAAGGTTCGACTACGGCGACCCCGACGACGACAGCGACAATGGCGCCAACGACTACGACGACTACAGTGGCGCGTATTACAGGGCTAGGCTGGAGCATGACTGAATCACTCCAACCATTAGGCATGTTTCTTAATTTTCAGTTGTGCTATGTATCATTAGTGTTTGTGGGTTCCTTCTCTTGTGATGGTTCCTTCTCTTTGTGTGATCACCTGCCGCGGCTCAGAACGTCTAGTTTGATTGAGCAAGATGTATTACATGAAAGGGGACCTTTATGTCTCAAATAAAAGGTTTAATACATTACATATATTTATGTCTCAAATAAAAGGTTTAATTACGTAGATTTATGTCTCAAATAAAAGGTTTAATACATTATTACACATCACCAACATCTAGTGTTGTGGTTTTCTTCTGCACCGTAGCCATGGAGAATCTTCATCATTTAACAGGATGCTTGGGTCAGTTTTCACTTTGAAGGGCGGAATTTCATGAAACTTATTGTAATCTTCTGACCTGTCTGTCTTGTCATCCACTCCCACGATGTTTCTTTTCCCTGAAAGAACTATGTGGCTCTTTGGCTCATCGTATTATGTACTCTTTTTCTTATCTTTCCTTTTTTTCCGTTTGGTAGACATGTCCTACACATAGAAAACCTGAGCCACATCGTTGGCTAGGACGAAAGGTTCATCCATGTACGCAAGATTGTTGAGATCCACTGTTGTCATGCCGTACTTTTCGTCTACATGTACCCCGCCTCCTGTCAGCTTGACCCATTTGCACTGAAACAAAGGGACCTTAAAAGTAGGTCCATAGTCAAGTTCCCATATCTCCTCTATGTACCCATAATATGTGTCAATCTGCCCATTGTCATCTGTTGCATCAAAGCAGACACCACTGTTTTGGTTGGTGCTCTTTTTATCTTGGGCGATCGTGTAAAATGTATTCCCATTTATCTCATACCCTTGGAAAGTACATATAGTCGAAGATGGTAACCCGGCCAATGAGTACAACTCATCTCCAACAGTGGTGTTATTCATGAGATGTGTCTGCAACAAATTGCCAAAATTCTTCTCGTGTTCCCCTTTAATCAAGGTTTCAGGCTTCCATGGGTTTTCGGAGCGTAGAATATTCTTGTGTTTCTCGATATACGGAGCCACCACGGTGGAATAGTGTAGAACTGTGTAGTGTGCTTGAGTGAAAGAATGCCCGTCCCTACATACCATTGATTTCCTTCCTAGTGTGCCTTTTCTAGTAATCCTCCCCTCATACCGAGATTCAGGAACACCAATCGGCTTAAGGTCAGGAAGAAAGTCAACACAAAACTCAATGACCTCCTCTGTTCCATAGCCCTTGGAGATGCTTCCTTCTGGCCTAGCACGGTTATGAACATATTTCTTTAAGACTCCCATGAACCTCTCGAAGGGGAACATATTGTGTAGAAACACAGGACCGAGAATTCTAATCTCTTCGACTAGGTGAACTAGGAGGTGCGTCATAATATTGAAGAAGGACGGCGGGAACAACAACTCGAAGCTGACCAGACATTGGACCACATCAATCTGTAACCCTGATAGACTTTCTCGATCGATTACCTTCTGAGAAATTGCATTGAGGAAGGCACATACCTTCACAATGGCTAGTCGAACATTTTCTGGTAGAATTCCCCTCAATGCAACCGGAAGCAATTGCGTCATAAGCACATGGCAATCATGAGACTTTAGGTTTTGAAAATTTTTCTCTTTCATATTTACTATTCCCTTTATATTCGACGAGAAGCCAGACGGGACCTTGATACTGCAAAGGACTTCAAAAAATATTTCCTTCTCTTCTTTGGTAAGAGCGTAGCTGGCAAGCCCTTGAAACTGCACTGGATGCTTGCCGTCTCGTCCTTTATGATGTTGCTGGTTCTCCCGTGCTGCCGGGGTATCTTTTGACTTCCCATACAAGCCCAGGAAGCCTAGAATATTCACGCAAAGATTCTGCATCAGGTGCATCACGTCGATTGCAGAGCGGACCTCATGCACTTTCCAATAGGGTAGCTCCCAAAATATAGATTTCTTCTTCCACATGGGTGCGTGTCCAGTAATGGGGTCTTTCGGAACAGGTTGTCCTCTAGGACCCTTTCCAAAGATTATATCCAAATCCTTGACCATACCAAATACATCAGCACCACTACGAGGGACAGGCTTCGTCCGGGTTTCTGCCTTGCCATTGAAATGCTTACCTTTCTTCTTTAAGGGATGACTGGGCGGAAGAAAACGATGATTGTACGGGTACACATTCTTTCTACATTTATCTAGATATATACTTGCAGTCTCATCTAAACAGTGCGTGCATGCATTGTATCCTTTGTTCGTCTGTCCTGAAATGTTACTAAGAGCAGGCCAATCATTGATAGTTACGAACAGCAACGCTTGTAGATCAAATTCCTGCTGTTTGTGCTCATCCCACACACGTACACCTGGTTTGGCCCAAAACTGTAGAAGTTCATCAACTAATGGCCTTAGGTACACATCAATGTCGTTGCCGGGTTGCTTCGGGCCTTGGATGAGCACTGGCATCATAATGAACTTCCGCTTCATGCACAACCAAGGAGGAAGGTTGTAGATACATAGAGTCACGGGCCAGGAGCTATGACTGCAGTTCTGCTCCCCAAAAGGATTCATGCCATCGGTACTTAGACCAAACCATAAGTTCCTTGCGTCACCAGCAAAGTCCGGGAAGTCTCTCTCGATTTTTCTCCATTGCCAACCATCAACAGGGTGCCTCAACATCCCGTCTTTCTTACGGTCTTCCATGTGCCATCGCAACAACTTGGCATGCTCTTTATTTCTGAACAAACGTTTCAACCGTGGTATTATAGGATCATACCGCATCACCTTGGCAGGAACCCTCTTCCTGGGTTGCTCCCCCTCAACATCACCAGGGTCATCTTTTCTGATCTTATACCGGAATGCAGTGCATACTGGGCATTTATCCATATTCTCGTACTTCTCACCGCGGTAGAGGATGCAGTCATTAGGGCATGCATGTATGTTCTGCACGTCTAATCCTAGAGGGCAGACAAGTTTCTTTGGTTCGTACATATTGGAGGGCAATTGGTTATTTCTTGGAAGCAGCTTCTTCATTATTACCAGCAACTTTTCAAATCCCGAGTCAGTCATACCGGTCTCTGCCTTCCACTTCAACAATTCCAGTGTGCTACCCAGCTTCTTCTAGCCATCTTCATAAGTTGGATACAGCAATGTGTTGTGGTCCTGTAACATCTGCTCAAACTGCAACCTCTCCTTTTCTGTGTCGTAGTCTCGCCTTGTATCACTAATGACCCGACCAAAATCATCAACGGGCTCATCTGGTTCCCGTTCTTCACCCCCTTCTTTTTCATTATCTTCAACTGCGGTATCATCGTATTCAGGGAACATAGATCGCTAGTTGTCATCATCGTTCTCTTCTTCATCGCCGTCTTCCATCATAACCCTTCTTTCTCCGTTCTTGGTCCAAACATTATAGACGGACATGAAACCGGACCGAAGCAGGTGGATCTGAATGTCTCTTGAGGAAGTGTGAGCTTGCTCATTCCGACATTCAACACATGGACAACACATAAAACCATCCCGCCGCTTGTTCGCCTCGGCCACAAGGCGAAAAGAATGCACGCCTTCTGTGTAAGCGTCAGAGCATCGGTCACCGTACATCCATGGGTGGCTCATCTGCATCATACAACCATGCATATATATCAAACGCAATCATGATGCTTAAATTAGTACCGCGCAGTCAAAACAAGAAAATAGTTGCTAACCTTTTAGGACACTTCAAAACAAAGAGGAGAAACCTTAAGTGTCGCTCTGGCACCTCATATCATATTTTGTCTTGTGTGAACTCAAGTGGCATCGCTCTAATAGGCATTTCACCGAACACCTCTAGTGCATATGAAGAAAAAAAGTTAGCACAAAGTTATACCCACCTCTCACATAGGAAAAAATAGGAGAGAGTGGAGGGCTGGGTGCATATATATAGGGCCAGGTCATTAGTCCCGGTTTGAGATACAAACTGGGACTAAAGATTCTTCTAGGAGCACGCGTTCCGGCCCATACCCATTTGTCCCAGTTTGTATCTCAAACCGGGACTAATGGTTCCTTACGGATCGGGACAAAGTGCCTCGACCTCCTCGGGCCGTCTGGTTCGGACCATTAGTCCCGGCCCCAGCCACGGCCGGCACTAATGGCCCGAACCAAAGGCCCATTTTCTACTAGTGCACACATGGATCCAGTGTCATTGCATGTGTGTTCTTCCCAAAGACCACACATGGATCCACCAGTGTCATTGCATGTGTGTTCTTCTCACAAACCATATCATGAACCACACCCACTGTCATTGCATGTGTGTTCTTCTCACAGACCACACATGGATCCACCAGTGTCATTGCATGTGTGTTTTTCTCACAGACCATATCATGAACCACACCCAGTGTCATTGCATGTGTGCTCTTCCCATGAACCACACATGGATCCACTAGTGTCATTGCATGTCTGCTCTTCCCACATACCACACATGGATCCACCAGTGTCATTGCATGTGTGTTCTTCCCAAAGACCACACATGGATCCACCAGTGTCATTGCATGTCTGCTCTTTTCATGAACCACAGCTAGAGTCATTGGATGTGTGTTCTTCTCACAGACCACATATCACCAGTGTCATTACATGTGTGTTCTTCCCAAAGACCACACATCGATCCACCAGTGTCATTGCATGTGTGTTCTTCTCACAAACCACACATGGATCCACACCTAGTGTCATTGCATGTGTGTTCTTCCCATGAACCACACATGGATCCACCAGTGTCATTGCATGTCTGCTCTTTTCATGAACTACAACTAGAGTCATTAGATGTGTGTTCTTCTCACAGACCACATATCACTAGTGTCATTGCATGTGTGTTCTTCCCAAAGACCACACATGGATCCACCAGTGTCATTGCATGTCTACTCTTCTCATTAACCACAGCTAGATCCACCTGTGTCATTGGATGCATGTTCTTTTCATAAACCGCGTATGGATACTAATTAACCTTAGGAGAGCCCTAACCTTAGCGTTAGACCGAGTCTTCTAGAAGGCACACCCTAACATAGTTGTTCTGCTTGTCGATTGTTACATACCGTCGGATCGGGGCGCTTCGACGATTGGGATGGTTTTCGTGAGATCGATCCACGAGTAGTCTGTTCTGTGGCATGATTGGCCATGCTTGCTCTGGACAAACTGGCAACACCGGGGGCTCCCATGTTGCGAGTGTCACAACTCACCAGTTGAGCGGGCCATATCCTAGTGTCACGTCCCTATTACTTCTCTTCCTCCCCGTACTTCTCTTCCTTCCCCTCGAAGCCACATTCCCACTTCACTCCCATCCTGCCATAGCCGCAAGCCGCCGGTGCCACCATCCCAATCCCCTCTCCGGCAGCCACCACCCCCCCCCCCCCCCCGTCTCCTCTCGCCATGGGTTCAAGGGGAGACGACGAGGAAACCCGTCGTGACGACAGGGACGGTGATTTCGATGTGAGTCGTCTCATCTCTATCTCTATCATCCGTGGCTAGTTATCTACTTTTTGATCCAGATCTACTCCGTTTACTCATGCGCGTATGATGTGTTAGGCCAACCAGACTATGTATGATGCCGACTATCACGGTTTAGCGGATGAAGACAATCCTCTGCTATGTAAACATGGATATGTGCCCGCTAAATTTGTAGTGTTCGAAGGACGAGACGCAGGCAGGAGGTTTCTACGGTGTCAAGGACATCGTCCAATGATGCGAGGCGGAAGTTGCGGTGTTGTCAAATGGGTAGATTCAGAGTGGCCCAAATCGTTGTAGAAAACGCTGGACAAACTATGGGAAATGACTGCTGAGTTGAAAGAATCTGCATTCAGCTCACTTCTTGACAGTGTTGAGATGAAGCTATGGGAACCAGTTGACACGACCAAGCATAAGCGAGATCTCATGGGGGTGGAAGACAAGGTTAGAAAAGTCGAGAAGGAGAGGGACGCGGCGTTGGCCCTGAAGACTAAAGCAGAGCAAGAACCGACTCAAGCAAGGAAGGATCTTCACCAGGCCAAAGTCCAGCAGTTCACAACTACGAGTATTGACAAGTGCATGAGGAAAGATGTAGAGAAACAATTGAAGCTGTGCAAGGAAGATGCTAAAACGAAGGAGCAGACGATTCGATCCTTGCTCTCGTAGGAAGATGCGCATAAGGCTAAGATTAGGAAGATCAAGGAGATGTGTGTTAACTAGTTCTATTTAGCTGAAGCCCCGTGCCTTTTTTAAGTTGTAATAGTTGTACTTGTTGACCTAGCGGTCTGAACTATTGGCCCCAGAGTCCTAGGAGAAAAAAAATTGGTCGCCCGTTAATCTGTCTTAACGCTGCATTACTTCATTTTGTCTGACCAATGCCCCTTGGATATTCGGCCCATCGCTTCGTCATCCTCGTGTACCAATAGGAGGCACCACAGCTCGCCGCTTCGTCGCCCATCCCCTCGCCATCTCCAATCTCCACCGCGCTGTCCACCCCCTCGCTCCCTCTCAAATCTCCACCGCAACGCCATGGAGATGCCCTCGCTGAACTTCTACGAGGCGGTGATGTTCTCGCACTTCGACACCCTCGCGCCGCCGGCCGCGATGGTGCCCCACGGATGGCGCATCAGCTATGCGGGGGTGCCGGTGGCTCCGCTCTTATTCCACGGCGGAGCCGTGATGGAGAGCGAAATCGCAGCGTGCCACCTACAGATGCCCGCATGGAAGAGGGCGCTGCCACGGTACACGGCGGCCAACCCGTACTGGCCGGCGCAATTCAAGAAGGAGCGAAAGTCCAAGATTGGCAACCGCATCGTTTACGGGCGCGTGGTGCACCGGGATCTCTGCAACCGAGAAGGGCGGGAGAGGTTCTGGTATATCCCTAGATGGACCAAGTTCACCGTCATCGCCGCCGCTCTTCGCGAAGAGGTGCTCCGTCTCTCGTACAATGCGGAAATCGTGGTGGTTCCCTCCGACGAAGACGAGGAAGCCGGCGGCTCAGAGGACAGCGGCAGCGGAAGTGAAATTGTTGACTAGTTGGTTGAATTAATGTATGATGTGAAATCGCACCTTTGTTTAGAATAATTTGTGGTTGAATTAATGAAATGCCTCGATTTAGATCTTTGTCTCGATTAATTTGTGGAAGAATTTGTGATTTAGATCAATTTCTGCCTTGATTTAGATCTCTGTCCCGGATTGGGAACGTAACCGTGGACCAAAGACACCTTTTCTACTAGTGTATTCTGACACTGGTGGTTTGTTTAAATGTAATCTACGTGGATTGTGCTGCATGCAAATGGCACAACCACAATTTATAAAGTGGAAGCACGTACACCCGGTTACTAGAGATCTGGGAGCTTTGCCAGATGCAGGGGATGCAGGAGCAGAGAGGCGGTGAGATAGACGGGCTCAAGATTAGGCCAGAAAGTGGTACCCATTTCCTCCTCACCTGGGAATTATCGGTGAGAACATTGTTGTTTATGTTGCCATGTCGTTGTGCAGCATCTGAAATAAGTTGTTGCTTCGTGGAGTGTGGCAGCTAAAATAATTTATTTATGTGCCACTTACATTCCGTCGTATTTGGAGACCTCCTGCCCCTCAGCAATCGTGGAACTGGTGGATCATTGTTTTTAGATAGTAGTGGCACAATCACAATTTCGGATTCAACTACTGACTCGGGCGTTTCCAAACCCTAAGTCGCGGTACATTTTACTCAGAGAACGTGGGTAGATTGTTTCGCCCAGCAACGTGCCACACATAGAGCGATCAGAATTTAATAGAATTACATATATAGGTTCAAGTTCAACACATTACTATGCATCTTCATTGCTAGCAGCCTTCTTTCGCAGCCTGGGTGCCAAGCCTTCACGTCCACTGGCTTCTTCATTTCCTGCCTTCTTCCTCTTCCTCGGTGCCAATTTTCTTAGCTTCACGTACTCTGCATCGCCGGGACAATGGGCACCAGAATCGTGTCCAGCATCATGTTTCCACTAATTTTTTATTTCTTCGGGCAGCGAAATCACTGACCCGGCAGTCATGTTTCTAACCTTGCGGCCCTTCCTGCAAAGAAACAAGACTATTGCATAACTTCCTAATATCTACAGAGTAAATAAAAAAAAATTACAATTCAGCACAAACATGCGAACCCCAAGTGACCTTTGCTTACCAGGAGCTAATTGGGTTCGTGCAACCACCCTGTCCAAGAATAGAAGGGCGGCTCCCAGTTGCAGCAGCTTCCACATCTAGTACATAACATTTTAGGTCAAACATGGCAGCCGAAGCATACCTTTTCATCAACCCAATTAGCTGACTGTCACACGTTATAGGAACCATGATGCCATGTTCATCCATGAAGCTGAACTTTGTTGTCTGCTTCTGACATGGGTATACCCTACAGCTACTCGAGCTTGGTATATACGGTCCAAATACGTACAGGCCCGCGGTGTCGCCAAGGCCCAGATGAAAGGACTCGAGTAACCTACGGACTCTCGATTGCTTGAAGGATAAGAAGAAGCTAAAGATAGAAAGTTTGAAGGGGAAAACCCTAACTTGTAACCGACTCGACCTGCTACCCGAGACCTAGCCTATCTATATAAAGGCTAGGAGGGGGCGGCGAGGATGACACACACAACCCTAGTTTCCACAACCCTCGCCAGATTACATCTGCGCACCATTGTAACTTTCGACTCCCTCGATAATTCCACGAGCAGACAAGCAGGAGTAGGGACCTCTATGAGGCCTGGACCTGGGTAAATCCTTTGTCCCCTATGTGCTTGTTTGCTAGCCGATAGATGTCTCCAGCGCTCCCTCCTCCAAAACCCAAGTCCATAACAATGGGCATTGACGAGTTAAACCCTCGTCAATTGGCGCCGTCTGTGGGAATTGGGAGTGCTGACGTTGCGGCTTCTTTGGCCCCATCAACTGCGATCTACAACTCCGCAACAGCGGAGATTCGTCAGCTCTTCAGCACCTTCGACTTCACCGTCCACACGCCGGCCACCCGCCCGGCCTTCGAGTCCGTGGGCGACGGAATCAGCCTAGCGATTGGGAGCTTCCGCTTCCAAGTCAGTCAGATGGGCACGCTTCACATGCCTGATCAGCCGACAACACCGGCGATAGCCCTAGCATCATGGTTCCCTCCATCGATCGGCACCCTCAGCGAGCTCAACGCCCCGGTGGTAGTCGAGAACACGATCAGCGACAGCAGTCGCGATTCCGATCTGAGCGACCTGGCCACTGAAGATGGAACCTACGGTTCTAGATCTGAAAGTTGTGGAAGCAACAGCTTTCCCAATCGCTTCATGTGCGCCGTCATCAACGCAGGCGACACCTTCGCCAATCGCGACAACGGTGGTAACACCGGTAATGGCACCGATCCACCCAATGCCGGCAACGGTGGCAACGGTGGTAACGGCGGCAATCGCGCTCCCATCAACAACGGAGGAGCAGTCGAACCTCCTAGCATAATCAACGAGCAAACCGGCGAACGCGTCATAATCAAGCTCAACGAGCGAGAATGGGACCGCTGCCGCGAAGCCCTACGGGGCACACCTCTACCCTTTGGGTCCCCGCAGGAACTGCTGATGGGCTATCACTGGCTCTTGAAGGAAGAATTCAAGCGACAACTGCAAACAATTGTGCAACTTGAGGCGCGTAAAAAGGTAGTAGACGAATCAAGCCTTCGTCGTGCTGGGCTCTCCTCCTACGGAGGATCCTCCTCAAGGGGAAACGAGTACCTCGCCAAGAAGAGGCAGTCGCGAATGGCTCACCTCACCGAACAAGAGCGCATAGAAGACGCGAAATTCCTCGACCTCGGCTCTATGACAGTCCACACGAGAGGCAACGTGGTTCCCAGGACGCCACAGGCTGCGGTGACGGCAGCCACCATGTACCTCCTCAATAACCAGCCGCCAGCTGGAGATCCCCGAACTGCCATGCACCGATCTACGATCGCGGGTTTGGGGTTAATCGAGGCCGCCCTCGACAAGGAGCCAGTACCAGACCCAAAGAAGGGCAAAGCGCTAGCAAAGCGCCACTCCTCGCCCTCATCTAGCGATGACAGTCACGACCTGTCTCGACGCCGCCGATCACGGCGACACGACCGCAACTATGATGCGCGCGACGACCTCACGCAGTGCAAGATCGACAAATCAAGGGCACGACGTGCTCGGTCGACTGACCCGGAAGAGGAAGATGGGGAGCTCTACGGCGCCAGATGCTTCAGCAGATCCATTAGGCAGAAGCGAATGCCTAAAGGGTTTAAACTCCCATCGGAGAACCCGAAATTTGACGGTCTACAGGACCCTAAGATCTGGCTGGAGGACCACATCTCCTCCGTCAGGCTACACGGAAGCAGTCGAAGTACTTCCATGCAATGCTTGTAGCTATCGCTGCAGGGTGCCGCCCGGGCATGGCTCAATAACCTCCCACACGGATCCATTCGCAGTTGGGATGAGCTGGTCTATAGCTTCGTGCGCAACTTTAAGGGCACGTACAAATGGCCTGCCTCAATTGAAGAACTAAGATGCTGCCAGCAAAGATCTGGCGAATCGCTGCGCTCCTACATCCAAAGGTGGTCCATCATCAAGAACTCCGCGGAGAACATCTCGGAAGACCACGCGATTGATGCATTCAACGGTGGTGTCCGCCGCATTGAACTCAGGAAGGAGCTAGGCCGCTCAAAGCCCCAGACCATCGACCACCTGATGGAGATCGCGAATCGGTGGGCCGATGGAGAAGATTCGGTAAAGAATCACTCTCACTCTGACGAGGAGGCAGAACTCGAACGCAGATGCGACCGCCGGGGTAAGCGTTGCATGCGCATCTATGACGATCGCGACGACGTCAACATGGTCGTAGCCGGCTATGCTAATAGACGCGACGATAACCGCAACAGCGGATACCGTGACTCCGGGAAAACCGCGCAAGTGTGGCAACACCGCACGCGCGATGAGGCACCCGCGACCTCCATCGAGGACAAACTGTCTGGGCCATGTACGGTACACTTCGACATCGACAAGCATGATGGCAAGAGAAAATCCAGCCACCTCCTCAAGGACTGCCGTGAGTTCCTCAAGCTACACGAGGGATTGGTTCAGATGAACCGCAATGCAGTCGAAAGAGGCTACGGAGCCGCTCTAGGCGCCGTGGCACATGGCGCACCACCACCACCTGGGCCACCCCCGAACGGAGCTGCACCGGACCAGCACCACGGAGGCGAACCTTCCCCACGGGCCATGGGTACCATGATGATCCAAAAGGGGCGCCCCTCCAACAGGGTGCAGAAGGCCATCACTCGCCAAGTCAACTTGGCCATGCACTCGCCACCATCCACCACTGAGTACCTCAGTGGAAGCGAGTCGTGCATCACCTTTGACAAACGCGACCACCCGCCTCAGATACCACGCCCAGGTCATTGCCCCCTCGTACTCCAGGCGCAAATTGGAGGTTTCGACATGAGTTGCGTCTTCATGGACGGCGGAAGCGGCATCAACCTCATATTCGCGAGTACCTTATGAGCAATGAGGATCCCTCTAACCTACTTGGAGGCATCGGACATAACGTTCCACGGCATCATCCTAGGGAAAGGCGTATACCCCCTGGGCAAAATCAACATCGACGTCATCTTTGGCACGTCGAAGAACTTCCGGCGCGAGCGCATCGACTTTGAGGTCGTCGACTGGCCCTCTCAATACCATTGCATCCTTGGGCGCGTCGCACTCGCCAGGTTCATGGCGGTACCCCACTACACCTACCTGCAGATGAAAATGCCAGGTCCCAACGGCGTCATAACAATCAACGGGAACTTTGAGCGATCCGACACTTGCGACAGGGAATTCAACAGAATCTCCCAGTCCTTCGGCATGCAGGAGGAACTCGCAAGACTGAAAGAGACGACAGAAAACAGTCTGCCCCCTCTGAGTAAGCCAAGCTCACCTGACCTCTCTTTCGACTCATCTGTGCACACAAAGACGGTGCAGGTCCATCCATCGGATCCCGCCAAGACGTCCCTCATCGCCAACAACTTGAGTCCCGCATAGGAACTCGCGCTTGTCGAATTCCTCCGTGAGCACTGGGAAATTTTTGCCTGGTGTCATGTGGACATTCCAGGAGTTCCCGGGTAATTCGCCGAGAACGCACTCAATGTCAACCCCGACGCAAGGCCAGTCAAGCAAAAAATCAGGCGACTGTCTGAGCCACGAGCCAGGCAGTCGAAATGGAGATCAACGGACTCCTTGAGGCCAAGTTCATACGCGAGATCAAGGAAAGCACTTGGCTCGCCAATACGGTGCTGGTACCAAAAAAGGACACGGATGTCCTACGGATGTGCGTGGACTTCACTTCTTTAAACAAGCACTGCCCAAAATATCACTTCCCGCTGCCACGGATCGACCAGATCATCGACTCCACCGCTGGATGTGAGCGCCTCTGCTTCCTCGACACCTACTCAGGCTATAACCAAATTCGAATGAAGGAGGAAGACCAGGAGAAGACAGCGTTTACAACACCCTTTGGTGTGTTCTGCTACAACACGATGCCTTTCGGGCTAAAAAACGTGGGAGCCACCTACTAGCGGTGCATGCAGGCTTGCCTCAAGGAGCAACTGGGTCGCAACATCCATGTCTATGTCGACGACATAGTAATCAAGACCAAGGAGGAAGCCTCTCTAATCGACGATTTGCGCGAAACCTTCGCCAATCTCGATCGTTACCGGATCAAGCTCAATCCGGACAAATGCGCCTTCGGCATACCATCTGGGCAGCTACTCGGGTATCTCATCTGCGCGAGGGGGATCGAGGCAAACCCGAAAAAGATAAAAGCCATACTGGCCATGGAGAAGCCAAAGAAAATAACAGGCGCCCAGCAACTAGCTGGACGAATCGCGGCACTCAGTCGGTTTATCAGTCAGATGGGTGAAAAGGCGCTGCCCTTCTATCAGCTCCTCCGCAAAGCTGACAAATTCGAGTGGACCAATGAAGCGCAAGAAGCATTCGAAGATCTCAAGCGCCTGCTATCCACCTCGCCAGTACTGGTGACTCCACGAGAATGGGAACCACTGTTGCTGTACATCTCAGCCACCAACCAGGTGGTCAGCACAGTGCTCGTTGTCGAACGAGCTGAGGAAAACAAAGTCCACGGCGTACAACGCCCGGTATACTACCTCAGCAAGGTCCTCACGCCAACAAAACAGCGGTACCCGCACTACCAAAAGCTGGCGTACGGCGTCTTTATGACCACCCGACGACTACGCCACTACTTCCAGGAACACCCAGTCGTGGTAGTCAACGACGCCCCGTTGGGGCATATCCTCAATAACCCCGACGCCACGGGACGAGTCGCGCTTTGGGGAATAGAGCTGTCTCCACGAGACATCACATACGAAAAACGCGACGCCATCAAGTCGCAAGTGCTCCCTGACTTTCTTGTGCACTAGATGGAGAACCAGCTCCCGGACAAGCCAGATATGTCCTATCTCTGGACAATTCACTTCGATGGGTCCAAACGGAAAGACGGAGCAGGCGCAGGTGTCATATTGACATCACCTCAAGGGGACAAGCTGAAATGTATCCTGTGAATGCAGTTCACAGCCTCAAACAACGAGGGTGAATACGAGGCCCTGTTTCATGGGATGAGGATGGAAA
The DNA here is from genome assembly GCA_910589775.1 of Avena eriantha. Lineage (NCBI taxonomy): Eukaryota > Viridiplantae > Streptophyta > Magnoliopsida > Poales > Poaceae > Avena > Avena eriantha. The sequence continues at coordinate 16,926 of CAJUXJ010000037.1, forward strand.
AAGACTGTGGCGCCAAAAGGCTCATCATATATGGCGACTCCAAGTTGGTCGTCAACCAAACAATGCACGAGTGCGACGCACTGAACGACAACATGATCGCGTACCGCGACCTCTACGATACACTCGAAGGAGACTTCGATGGTTGTGAGTTGCGACACATAGGTCGCGAAAGCAACGAGGAGGCGGACACACTCGCTAACATAGGCTCTACCTGCGCACCCATGCCACCTGGGGTATTTCTAGAGCGCATATGCGAACGCTCCATCACGCCAAAGGCCGCAGAGAAGAAAACAAGCGCAGCCACGGACTCGGGGGCTACGCTACCCAATGAGCCAATGGCACTCGATGACTTGGAGCTGGAAATAGGACTCGAGGGACCAATGAGCGTCATGATGATCGAGAAATCTTGGACGCAGCCGTACATTACGTACCTCCTCAGCAAGAGACTATCGGACGATCCGACAGATGCACGGCACATCGCGCGACGCTCCAAGGCATTCGCCGTTATCAACGGCGAACTGTATAAACGTAGCATCACAGGAGTGCTACAACGATGCGTCTCCATGGCTGACGGAAGAGCAATTCTCCTCGACATCCATGAAGGGACCTGTGGGCACCACGCCAGTAGTCGTGCCCTCGTCGAGAAAGCTCTACGAGCTGGACTTAACTGGCCCACGGCCATGCGCGACGCCAAGGACATAGTCCAAAAATGCAATGCTTGCCAGTGATTCGCGGACAAGCCACACGCACCAGGCGCAGAGCTACGGCCTATTCCATTGGCCTGGCCCTTCGCACAATGGGGGCTCGATATGGTTGGCAAGCTGCCAAGGTCCTCCCGCGGAGGCTACGTCTACCTCTTGGTTGTAGTCGACAAATTCACCAAGTGGATCGAGGCCATGCCAATGACCAACCAATCAGGGCACAGCGCAGTCAAATTCTTCGAGTCCATCGTCTACCGCTTCCGCGTGCCGCACAGCATCATTACCGACAACGGGACGAACTTCACATCCAAGGAGTTCCAAGAATTCTGCGAGAACCTTGGGATCAACATCAGCTACGCCTCAGTAGCGCATCCACAGACCAACGGTCAGGTGGACAAAGCAAACGGGCTCGTCTGCAGCGGCATCAAGAAGCGACTCCTGCGACCACTCGAACAAGCGGCGGGTTGCTGGCCAGATGAGCTACAATCCGTACTCTGGAGTCTACGTACAGCTCCAAACATCGCCACAGGCTACACGCCATTCTTTATGGTGCACGGAGCAGAAGCAGTACTACACGCCGAGGTACGGTACAAGGCGCCACGCGTGGTCGCTTACAACGAACAAGAGTCATCCCTTGCACTCGAAGAATCCATCGACCTCCTCGACAAAGCAAGAGAAATCGCCGCAGAAAGATCTACGATCTACCAGCAGAACCTGCGCAACTACCACAGTAGAAGGCTTCGCCCAGATCCTTCGTCGAAGGTGACCTGGTCCTGCGACTGAAGCAGCAGGGACATCTCAAGCTCGAGTCCCCCTGGGAAGGACCGTACGTGATTACAGAAGTAATCCCAGGTGGCGCCTATCGCCTTCAAGATTTAGAGACAGGAGTCGCATACTCCAACCCTTGGAACGTCGCACAACTGCGACGCTTCTACCCTTAGTCATTTTCTTTACTTTTACATCGCAAATAAGGCTACTCAGCCAAGGCTACTTAACCACACATTGTACCTCGCACTGTTCTCCGAATAAATAAAAGCTAAGTGTCCCAAAACTCTGTGTTTCTCCTTTACTCTGTCAATTTTACACTCGAGGGCTGCTTCACCCTACTTGTATCTGTTCTTCGAACCAAAAACGCGATATCCTGAGTAGCTAGCACATCAATCGAACCACTAAATACAAACTCAACCCAGTTGCAACGCACCTGACAGGTTGACAAGGGACTGAGATAAAAGATGGCCAGGCTAACGAAAAGGACTCGCATAAAGTGCAACGCACCTCGAGCTCACAAAGCTCCTTATACACATTTCGACAACAAATTATCTACAACATCTGTACGAACTTTACAACACAAGTACACTTATGTGCAGGATACAAATTTGGCTACTCTTGCAACAGATGAACGTTGGTTTGCTCCTCGAAGAAGTCGACAATCTCCTCTGCTAGACGGTCCACCGCCTGATAGTGCGGCACCACATTCCAGGCAGATCCTGCTGGTGGCGCTGGCAGCCTAGAAGCAATGGCGGCAACATCCACGTCAGGCCTGTGCAATCGCACAATTGAAAGGGCAGCCCTGGCACCAGCCACCAACTGCTGCCTCACGCACTCGCGAACCGCGGACATATCTTGAAATTTGGCAAGGAGAGCCAGCAGGCTTGACAGAGCGTCATCCAGCGGGAACATTGCCCGATAAATGTTCTTCAAGCACGACTGGGACTTCTTCAGGAAGAGCAGCACTCGCGATGCGCGATCCTGCAGGGTCGCCAAGGGCTGTCGCACGGTCATGATCCACCCAGAAGTATCCGCTCTCCTGAAGTTGCTCCTGGGTGAGATCATGAAGGCGAATGGCAATTCTATCCTTCTCCTCCTGCAAACGGCGCGCGCTAACAACTACACGAAGCAGCATCAATAGCATGAGTACAACATACTATTGTGAGTAACTACAAAGGAAAATATGAGAATAAGCAAACTAACACTTAAACTGGTCGCCTAGTTGCGTCACCTTGCCAAGCAGATACTGCTCGCGGGCGGCGGGTTTTTCAGCCTTCGACTTACACACGTCCGCGCTACCGCGGATCACGGGCAACTCACGCTCCAGCTGCTTAATGCAATCACGAAGTCACGAAAGCAAGGACAGCTCCTCTACCCTGGAGCGCGGTGGTGCCACTATATCCTCAAGAGATGGCGAGTCCTGGGTTCCCCCCACAGGACAACTTGATGTACCCTACCACAAAATTAGGACAGAGGCACATAAGGCGACCAACTTAACACAAAGGCAAAAGTAACAGATGCATTCAGGATCAGCCTAAAGTATTCACAAACACACTCGCCAGCAGGCATGTTCTTAGACCAAAAGGACAATTCATCAACTATTACAAAAACCTAACTATGGAGCAGCTGGCTTCTTCGACTTCGACAGCTTCGGGGGCTTCATCAAGTCCGTGGCAATATCAGACGCCACTGACTTTCCACCGGCCCCTAAGGCTGAAGCTTTCGCCGCCTTCTTAGCACGTTGGAGCTCCTCCGAATACCTGGAAATGGTATTTATCAAGGAATGGCCATATTTGGCACAGGCAGTCGCAAAGGGAGCGAAGACTACCTGCTGACCATCCGCGCCAACAGGCATCGCCTTCGACACCGCAGAGGGATCTATCTCGACTCCGTGGGCTTGCACCATGGCAAGTGACATCATCGCGCCAGCCGCGCGGAGGGAGTTCTTGTAGGTGGCAGGCACACCCCCGATGAGTGACTCCACCAGCTCGTCCACATTATCGACCAGCTCCGCCTTCGGCATCAACACCTCTCGGAGGCGACTGAGGGTGACCTTGGCCTTGGACAATGTACTCTGGACAGCGGCGCTACGGTCCTCGACTGCAGACACCGTGTCTGCCAGAGCATCATCGCGACGAAGGGCATGCGGGTCAAAGCTCAAATCGCTAGCATCTACATAGAAAACCCACACATGGATGAAACCTCTAGCGCCACCGGCAAAACTCTAGATGCAGAGAAGGACAAAAATAAAATATCTACCAGCAAAGGTACCTGAGAGGGCCTTGGCGACTGAGAACAGTTGCTCTTCGAACAACTTTTCCCTGGCCGCAAAGGAGGCACGCATATCCTCTTCGCGCTTCTGTGGATCATCACGAGCCGCGATTGCCTTGTCGCGCCCCTTCACAGCTGCGGCTAATGTCTTTTCCAAGGTGGCGACGTTGCGAAGTAAAGCATTATGCTCAGCTACATGGCAATCAAAAGTTGACTATCAGTCGACTATACCAAAAAAGAAGAAGACGAAAAAGGATAAGTGTAGAACACTCACTTTCGACCACGCGATGACGCGTCTCCAGCATGGCATGATGGCGACCCATCGCCATCACCTGCTCCGCCACTTGCGTGGCTTCCTTTACAAGGAGTTGTCGCACAAACAAGGAATCAGAGAGGGCAACAGAGAACGTCGACCGCCATAATAAAAAGAAGGAAAGATATACTTACATGGTCCTCCAGCGACTCTGAAGAAGTTTGCTGAACCGTCATCCGAGCAACCATTCGATGCTCCCCTACGTGAGGAGAGCTCGAAGAATTGTGCCCGGACTGGGCCGCCGCCGGAGGGGAAGGAGCACGCTCGACCTCTACCTTGGCCCTTGAAGTCGCGACTCCCGATTCCTTCAAAAACTCGACGTCGCCAGAAGATGACGACGCCTCTTGACTACAAGACCAAATCCACATTGATAAAGGGCAAACTCCAGGGCAAAGCCAACAAGAAAACGGAAAATAATGAATGAACTCGCAAACTTACCAGTCAAACTTGTCAAGATCAAACGTGGCCTCCTTCGACTCCGACAAAGACTCCTTGGGCAATCGCATCTTCTTGCGAGAAGACGGTGCCACGGCCCTCACAGGAACGGCTGGAATTGGCGACTCCGCGCCAACAGCCGTGCCTTCTGGAGTCGAAGGAGTTGACGCGTCGGAATCCTCGCTACGCGAACGCTTGCGAGTATCCGGGCTCTCAGACTCGGGGGCTTCCTCTTCCACATCAGAAGGGACACTCGATTCAGACTCGTCCTCTTCCAAAGCTTCGCCAGGAATAATCCCCTCAGGGAGAGAGGCATACAAGGCGACACCGCCCAATCCTGCATACAAACAGTGAAAATCAGCAAAAAGAACAAGTAAGCAACAGAAAAGCAATCGCACAAATAAGCTACTGCGTAGCACAACTGTACCTCAGGGGGGATTCGAAGCATCAAAAGGAGGAACAACTGGTTCACTCGGAAGCACATCCCTGCCAGTGTACTTCGTGACCAGTCGAACCCTCTTATCCACCTCACTCGTGGACATGCCATCCGCAGACACGTGAGTGGCATCATCAGCGCCACCCCATTGAAACATGGGATGGACTCTGGCTAGGAGAGGCTGGACGCGACGGCGCAGCCAAGTCCTAATAAGGGCAGCCTCCCTCTTCTGCGCCTATGCGACTCTCGAGGTCGCAGACACGTTGATACAATACGTCTGTCTCCGCGAGTTTGCCAGGCATAACTACGTTCTTCCAAGAACGCATCTTCTTGCAGGGAGTCGCGGTATCGAAGGGCGCGAGTCCAAAGTGCTCATCTTTGGCCTTCTGATCGTGGACATAGAACCATTTGTCCCTCCATCCCTGGACGGACTTGGTGAGCTTAATGTCGAAGTAGGTGGCGGATGGGTCGACATGGATTCCGCAACCACCTACGTCATAAACTAAAGAACCAGATGCGGACTGATGCTTCAATTTAAACAAGCGCTTGAAAAGACCAAAGTGTGGCTCGATTCCGAGCCAGCACTCGCAAAGAGTGATGAAGCAGGTGATGTGGAGGATAGAATTTGGGGACAGCTGATGGAGCTGGAGCCCATAGAAACAAAGAAGACCCCTAAAAAAGGGGTAGAGAGGCAAAGAGAGACCGCGAATGACGAATGCGAGAAACATCACTCGAAAACCAGCGGGAGGAGCAGGAATGGTCTCACCGCTGGGGACACGCGCATCGGCGACTGCTGCAGAGATAACTCTGTCTTGGCGAAGAAGACACAGATCCGACGCCTTGATAATGGAGGGGCGCCATGCACCATTGGTCACACGAGTGCCCGCGACCTTCTTCTTCACACCGGCAGCGGCGCTGGTGCCCGCAGCAGCGGAGCCACCCTTCTTCTTCGTCACGGCGACGGTGGCCGCGGAATCAGCGGCAGCGCCTCCTTTATTTTTCCCCATTGCGCGGAGGCGATGAGAGCACAGAAAGTAGCTTGGAAACGAGCGGAGGTGGTCCAGCGCTGTGGAGGAGACGAGCGCAGGGAAAAGCAGAAGAGCACCAGCAATGGCGATGGCAGCGAGGAAGAAAGAGCGCAGATGCAAAATTACCGCTGTAGCGCCGCTACTTAACCCCTAGGAGATGAAATCCAACGGCTCACAAAACCCTATTGGACGCGTGGCATTCATCGCGTGGCATTACGCGCGGAAATCGAGGAGGCGCAGTTAAAATAAAGATTACGCACGACCAGTCAAATCAAAGTCAGGAAGTGGGACCCACCGCTCGTCACGTCCCGTCAAACTCGCTCACGCGGGCAATTGAGGTCATACAAGCGTCAACAATGACGTCATCAAAACCTACGCAGTGGAAAATTTGACTACTTTAGTCCTTTCTGGAGTCTTCGACTCCACCAAGCACTCGGGGGCTACTCCCATAGGTAGCGCTGGCCGCGCACCCTATGAATTTTTCTTTTCTAATTGCAGGAATGTGGGCAATCACAATCAAACCCAATCACTCGAAACACGGTTCGATTATGGACATGGGTTACTCCCATAGGGAGCACCGGAAACAATTTCGACTAAAACAAGCAAGCAAAAGATGACAGCAGTCGCAAAAATGTTTTAGTCCTTGCCTAAGTCTTCGACTGAAACAAACAAGCAAAAGACGACAGCAGTCGCAAAAGTTCTTTAGTCCCTGCCTGAGTCTTTGACTCAACCAGGCACTCGGGGGCTACTCCCATAGGGAGCGCTGGTCACGCACCCTATGATTATTTGCAAAAAAACTATGTGTTGATAACATCCGCACTCGCAGCTCATGGCAACACCGCCTCATAATTTTCCCTACAAAGAGACTATGTCTCCTGGGTCACCCGAATTGTCTCCGCGATGATAAAATTCGGATGTCGTGCTTACAGCGTGAAGGTAAGACCTGAATAAGGCCTGGCAACGCATTTAACTGCGCACTACCAGAAATATATCCGTGCCTATAGGCACGATGAACATGCCTTTACGGACGCGTCGAGTGCTCACACCCATATAACTGGAATTCGACTCCTGTAAGACCTCCGCGGCCTGAGTCGAATTATGCCAGCACTTTTCCGGATTCGAGTCCGGGGACTCAAGTTCGAGTAGACTGCGTTGTTTCACCCTAAGGTGGTTAACTGATACCGATACTTCGGCTATATCAGGCACGTATATCAACAATCCCTATGACACAAATAAAAGCAGTCGAAAATATACTCGTTCAGGCACTCGAAGACTTCAAAAGTCCCCAGTCAAATATGCGATTCCACTGGACACTCGGGGGCTACTGACATGGGTATACCCTACAGGTACTCGAGCTTGGTATATACGGTCCAAAGACGTACAAGCCCGCGGTGTCGCCAAGGCCCAGATGAAAGGACTCGAGTAACCTACGGACTCTCGATTGCTTGAAGGACAAGAAAAAGCTAAAGATAGAAAGTTTGAAGGGGAAAACCCTCACTTGTAACCGACTCGACCTGCTACCCGAGACCTAGCCTATCTATATAAAGGCTAGGAGGGGGCGGCGAGGAGGACACACACAACCCTAGTTTCCACAACCCTCGCCAGATTATATCTGCGCACCATTGTAACTTTGGACTCCCTCGATAATTCTACGAGCAGACAAGCAGGAGTAGGGACCTCTACGAGGCCTGAACCTGGGTAAATCCTTTGTCCCCTGTGTGCTTGTTTGCTAGCCGATAGATGTCTCCAACGCTCCCTCCTTCTCCAAAACCCAAGTCCATAACAATGGGCATTGACGAGTTAAACCCTCGTCAGCTTCGGCCATAATTCAACATGATTACGTAGAGCAGAAACCATACTAGATATAGTGCAGATCTAGGCAGGCGCTTCTTCCATCGTGAAACAATGGCTTCCATACCACTTGCCATTAGAGTCGTACCTGTAGAGGACTACCGTAACCAGGTAAGGGGGGTCCGCGTAGATCCCACTTGACAGAAAACTGTGGACAAAATATGTTTGTCAGCGTTGGGCTAACAAACAATTTGAGGTTCAGTAGCCAGCTAGCAGTTGTAATTAGTGTGAATAGCGAAGAGAAGGGTAGCTCACCCGCTTGTAGACAGAACTTCTTCTTTCTTGATAGTAGGATCTACCATCCTCCGAGCTGCTCGGCTCATCGGCGGTGGAGGCGGGCTAGAGCCTCGCAACGGCGGCTACGGCATGCGCCGTTGGAGCTCGGGATCAGCGACTGGGCGCAGCAACTGGACGCAGCAACTTGGCGCCGGAAGTCAAATGTCCGAAGTGATCGTCCTGCCTGGAGGGTGGATTCAGACACCGTCGGTGCTAGGGGAAAGCTGGGAATGGATTTGTGAAATTGGTCAACGCATCCAATCCACTTAGCTGCTTGATTTGCCTAAGAGGTTACCGCGTTGGCGCCCGCGTCACGGACAGATAACCGACATGTGGGTCCCGACCTTCTACTTCACGGGGCGGTTTAACAGAATGTTTGTATTTGGCAGGGGTGAGATGAGTTTGCCTCGAAATGGCCTCTCTCAGTAGTTGGCGGCCCAACTTTTCGAAACGCGGTGATTTGAAGGAAAGGTACCTGGATTCACTGAAGACGAAGAAGGAGTAATGTGGTACAAAGGACGTATCTGTGTGCCAGCAGATTCGGAGCTAAAGGAAATTATCATGAACGAAGCTCATGATACTCTTTATTCTATCCACCCCGGAGGAACAAAGATGTATCAGGATTTGAAAGAGCAATTTTGGTGGCACAAGATGAAGAGAGAAATCGGAAGCTACATCGCCAAATGTGACATCTGTCAAAGAGTCAAAGCAGAGCATCAGAGACCTGCAGGACTATTGCAACCATTGCAGATTCCAGAATGGAAATGGGATTCCGTAGGAATGGACTTTATCACCAGTTTGCCTACTTCCATTAGGGGAAATGACTCAATCCGGGTCATAGTTGATAGACTGTCCAAGGTAGCTCACTTCATACCTGTTAAGACTACCTACCAGAGTGCAAAGCTAGCACAACTGTATATTGCTAGGATTGTCAGTCTGCATGGAACCCCCAAGACCATCATATCAGATCGAGGAACCTAGTTTACCTCAAGATTTTGGTAGAAAGTTCAGGAAGGATTAGGAACCAGGTTGAACTTCAGTACCGTGTATCACCCGCAAACTGATGGACAGACTGAGAGAGTCAACCAGATCCTAGAGGATATGCTTAGAGCTTGTGTGTTGGAATACGGATCAAAATGGGAAGACTGCCTGCCTTTCGCAGAATTCTCATATAACAATAGTTATCAAGCTAGTTTGAAGATGGCACCCTTTGAATTCCTATACGGAAGAAAGTGGCGTACCCCTTTGAATTGGTCGCAAGTAGGAGAGAGTTAGATCTTTGGACCCGACATTCTCCGGGAAGCAGAAGAGGAAGTTCACAAAGTCTGTGAGCACCTCAAGACCGCTCAATCCAGATAGAAGAGTTATGCTGACAAGAGAAGGAGAGACCTAACTTTCAATGTCGGAGATTTTTTATATCTCAAGGTTTCACCATTGAAGGGAACTCAACGCTTTAGTCTAAAAGGAAAGTTAGCCCCCAGATATATCAGACCTTTCAAGACTCTGAACCGTCGGGGAGAAGTATCGTATCAACTGGAACTGCCTGAAGAGATGTCAGCCATCCACAATGTGTTCCATATCTCGTTACTTCGCAAATGCTTGGAAGTGCCCGAGAAGACTGAAGTTTTCAAGAACATCGATCATAGAGCCGTAGAAATCAACAATGACCTGACCTATCCGGAAGTGCCCATCCGTATCTTAGAAGAAGCCTACAGAACCAGCAAAACCAGGAGTATAAAGTTTCTCAAGATTCAGTGGAGCAACCATACCGAGGAGGAAGCCACTTGGGAGCGCGAAGATTACATTAGGACAGAGTTCCCAGATCTCTTTAGTACCTAGTTTTCTTTGTAAATCTTGAGACGAGATTTTGTTTAAGGGAGGAAGGTTTGTAACATCCCAAAACTTTAATCCAAGCTTATCAAGATCCAAATCATCAAAATTAGGGTTAACAAAAACTTTTCCAAATTAAAAATGAAAGCATTCATGTGTATGATCATTTAATTTAGGAATTGATTTGAATTACCATGGTTCTGTGATTCTTTGGTTGTAAAATGTTTCTTAGGTGATTTAAACATCATCTAAACCTTTCCGAAGCCAATCCCAAAGAAAATCAAATCAAAAACAATTAAAAAGGAGGAATGGTCATTTTGGTCATTTTAATCCACTACACTACTTTGAGTGTTCCTAGCACTCATTTATCAATAGAAATAATTTTGGATCTTTACACCCCTTGCTAGTACACATAATGAGGTACCAAGGCCCACCTTTTGATCTGCTAAAAACATTCAAATACTTATTTTAAATGGAATGTGAAAATTGAATTCAATGCATATGCCTAGATCACCCCTATTTTAAAAACCATCAATTTGAGCTCCACTTTCAAAACCCTTGCAACCAGAGACTACCTAGTACCAGTGGAGAACACCCAAAAATTTTGAAACCAAAATTCAAAATTTTATGTCTTGCGGCCATTTCATCAAACAGGTGGTAGACACAAATCTTGCAAATTCCAAAACACTATAGTGAGGAGTGAATTTGGTCACCATTTGGGCCTAACTTGGTCCCCTTGTCCCCCCAGCTAAAACCTCGGCCCTAGCTCTCTCTCCCTCTCCCCTATCTGCTCCAGTACCAAGCCGCCTGAAGCCATGCGCCAGGTCGACCATGGATAGCTCGCACCAAGCCGTCCCGCGCTCTCCTTCGCTCGCTGGGAGACAGGCGCCATCACACCGCACCGCCTCGACCAGCCCCCGACCAAAATCGAGCGGAGGACCAGCCGCATTTGCTCGCGCCCATGCCTCTGTCCGCCATGCCGATCACCCTAGAGCGCCACGCCCGCCAGAGCAGCACCGGCCTCGCCTAGCCCTAGCCTTGCATGGCAGCACCCGCAACAGGCCCAGCAACCACCCAGACATCCTCGTTCGCCACCTCGCGACCAACAGCCTGGAGGAACCGCGTCGAACACCGCCGCCCGCACTCAGTTCACCGCACGCCCCCGACCAGTAGAGCCCTCGCCTTGCCGCGCCTTTAAGCCCTAGAGGACCGCCGGGGGACAGAGAACCCATCGCCGCCCTCGCCCATGCCGAGATCGCCCCGCATCGTCGTCACCGATGACCTCACCGGTGCCGACTCTTCCCCCTCGTCGACCCTATGTAAAGCGGCCACCCCAGCCTCATTTCTCCACACTCACTCACTCCCTACCTCTCACTGAACCTCACCCACCTCTAGCCAATGCTGCTCGAGCTTAGTCTCACCGAAATTGGAGCCGAAGCTGCTGCAGCAGGAGGAGAAGGGCGTCTGCGATTTAGGGCACCCCAAGCTCCGCCGCAACCGCGCCTCGCCTCGTCGTCGTCTACCAGCCCGTTTGCCCGCCTCACCAACCTTGCTGGAGCCCTGGTATGCCCCAAGTCGACCCCCACCGCCGTGTCTAGGTCAGACTCTCGCTGGAGTAATCCGTCGTCGACGATGACCTCCCACCGTTGGATCGTCTTTAGATCGTGTGGCCTAGGATGCTAGATACCGTTTCGGTGTTTTTGTGCCGCTGACAGGTGGAGCCTGCATGTCAGGCAGCCCGTTGCACGCACTGTGCATTGCTGGGCTGGCCCAGTTAGTTCCCGCGCGAGTTAAAAATTCAAATTTAGTTTTTCTATTTAGAGTTAATCTAGTTTCTGTCTATTAGTTTAAACATCAATTCTGGGAGTTTGACAAATCCATTTTGCATGAAACCAATTTTGCCTGAAAGGTATTGAAAAGATCTATCCAACCCGTTGGATTTAATTCAATTAGAGTTATAGATCTCTCCTAGTAAAAATAATAAAACAGAAGCATTTGCACCTTGTAACATTTTTATAAAATCAACTAAGGTAGGTTTTGAGTTGATTCCAACTCTCAAAATTCACATTTCATCATACCTATCTGAATATGTCATAATATTAAGGTTTACATGCAGTGACTTTGGACTAGTACCAAATATAAAAAAATGCTATATAGGCATTTCTAGTCACTTTAAATCATTAAATAATGAACTTAAACCAAAGTAATTATGATCCAGCCCTTAAATCTCATTCCCACAGGTTAGAATATGTGGTGATGACATGTGTCAACATGATCCCATATTTTAAGTGGTGAATATTAAATCTTAGTTAATTTTTCAATGAGTAGAAATTACTTTTCTAAATTAAAAGGAATGAAACTAGTGAATTAAACTTGTGATGCTTGTGATGATAATAGATCATCAAATGTGTGTCTTAGAATGCTAATTAGACTAGTTAAGTATTGTTTGGTGATTGTGTACTCCGTATGTATTTATAGACGATAGTACCGACCAAGTCTACGAGGAGGAGGAGTTCTACCAAGAAGAAGAAGAAGAAGAAAACTTCAACCACTGCACCAACCAAGGCAAGCCACCCATAACAGTGCAAGCTGTTGTAGCAAGCTAGAATTAAGTTAGTTAACTTGATCCAAGATGCTATAGGCATGTTTGAGTCATATCACTTTGACTATTAGTTACCCCAAGTCTTATTTACAAGCTTTACTTCCTTTACTTTACCCAAAGTTCTCTACTTTTTGAAGGTAGCATAAAGAGTATAAAACTTGACCTATTTAGAACCCTTTAGGAGTCATTCTATGGCATGAGATTAAACCTATCACTTCCACCTTAGTGAACACTCTTAACTTAGTAGTTTAGAGCAGATAAAAACTTGAGTCATTTTAGATGGGAGCACTTGGTGAAAATGAATTATGAAAACCTTGGAATGATGAGGCATTATATTGAGATGTTTTGACATGTGTTGAGAAACACAAATGGTTTACGATGATGAAAATGTTGAGGCATGAGCCTTAACCCTTTTATAAAACTGATGGTTGGATTTGGATGTGATACCATTCCAAATATACCGTACAACCACACTACCTGAATTGGGTAAGGCTTAGATGGAAATTTATATGCATTAGTATTAGTTCCGTCGCGGGAGAGGTTTGAGCTGAGGCTACCTCTCAATGTTGTCCACCTATGCAGTGCCCAAGATGACTAATGGTCATGGTTGGGAGGCCATGCTCATAGGAGAGGTGCTTATACTAGGGTGTGTAAAGGGAAGGTTATGTTTGATTATCTGCATACTAAGTATGATGATTCAGGGTTATCTCTGACAGATGTATCGAATCTTGTGGTGAAAGTGTACCACCTCTGCAGAGTGTCAAACTATTCGAATAGCCACGTCCGCGGTTATGGATAGTTAGAATGGCCATACTGTTTCGTTGTCAGATGTTTTCCAAACAACTTATGAAATGAATGATGAATCTTGACTTGACCACAACAGGGTTGTGTTTATGATATTAGCCTCCCAACTTAAGTGATTCTAGAACTTTATTTTATATTTCTTTGCTTCAGAACTCAGCTTAGGTTTCAAACTTAACTTTATAGTTAAACCTAGATTTAGCACTTTGACTTAGAACTATATTACTTGTTAGAGGTACTCTGCGAGTACTTAAAGAGTACTCATGGCTTTTGTCCCTGGCTATTCTCATGTCTAGACTATGAAGGAGACTATCAAGATGATGGCCAGTAGGACGGCTATGATAACTAGGACTATCTGCCTCCGTCAGCATTGCCTGTGCCCCTGAAGATGGACCCCACCGCTACGCTTATCTTTTATTTCAGATGCTTGTTGTATTCAGACTGGATCATGAGATCCTTATTTGTGTAAGACCTTATGTATGGTTTGTAATGGATGATGTACTATGATATCCAATCCGTTATGTCTCGCAAAATGGAAATCCTGGGATTGCGAGGTATGGAATAACGGGCATCTGGGATTAAAAATCCGGGTGTTGACAATCATAAAGGCTATGGTGACTTGGGATAGTCATAATATGGTGTGAGCATGCACCAAGTCAACCCAAATAAAGCATCAAAGGAGAATACCACAATACTATGCTTTAATATGCTAAAACAACGCATGATTCTTCCAAGGCACATTAAGCAATCTCAATTGTTTATAACATGTCATGCTACAGCAAAGAATACTAAGCATAAAGCCAAAACAATATCAAGCATGGCATGACATAGCATAGGCCACAGTCAAAAACGAGCTCTCTTTACCACTTAAGCATGAACTTTCCTACTCTTTTCCAATCCAAACCAAACTATTTGAAAACCAATGTAAGAAAGAGGGGGTCCAACAAATTTATTCAGCAAACTAAGAAAACCAAGCAAACAAAAAACCAAAAAAAAACGAAAAAGAAGACGCTCCAAGAACAACACAACTGTGCATGAAACAATAAAAATGAAGTGTTTGGAAGAAACCTGGGATTTTTATTGATGAAGAGGGGGATGCCTTGGGCATCCCCAAGCTTTGATGCTTGTACTTCTTGGATATTTCTTGGGGGTGACACGCGTGGCATCCCCAAGCTTGAGCTTTAGTCCATCCTTCATCTCATTACTCACTCCTTCCATACACCTAAAATTTTTCCTTCATACAAAACTTCACACAATCTTTATTAGCAACATTAGTGCACTCAAGATAATAAGTCTTTGGGTTCAGTTTCAACACCAATAAAACTTCCATTAAAACACAAGGTACTGTAGCACTTCCCTCAAAAAGCTCAGTTCCCCAAAAATAACACAAAAAGGAACCAACAAGAAGCAAATGCAAATAATGGCAGAAATCTATCAAAACAGACCAGTAGGTAAAGACGAATTTTTTCGAAGACCTTCTGTTGCTCAAATCAAAAAGTGTTGAACTAACGAAAGTTAGATAACAACCTGGGGAAGGAGCAAAAAACTTCATGCCTCAAAAGGACGTATAGAGATTTTACACGAATTTTTACGGTGAAGCACAGAAATCTGTTTCGGGACAACAACTTTCCCAATCATTACTTCTCTCTCATTAGAGGTTACTCTTGGCACAAAAAATAAATAAAAAGGATAAGGAGCGGTTATTACTGAAGTAATAACTTCCAAGACTCATCTTTGGGTTATCTCCCAATAAGTATTTTTGTTTAAAGCCTTTAAGTTAGGCATGATAGTTTGAGAAGATGCCCATATAAGACATATCAATTGAAGTAAAAGAGAGCATCAAGAAGCAAATTCAAAGCACATTTAAGTCTAACCCACTTCCTATGCATAAGAATCTTGTAAAGAAACAAGTTATGAAAGCACAAAGCAACAAACATAGGAAAGCAAAACAAGTGCAACTTCAATATTTTCAACATAAAGAGGGGAAACTTAATATTATTGAGATGCATAAGCCCATGTCTCCCTCTCTCATAATAACTTTCAGTAGCATCATGAATAAAATTAACAATATAACTATAACATAAAACATTCTTATCATGAGCCACATGCATAAAATTATTACTCTCCCTGTAAGCATAGTCATTCTTATTAATCATAGTGGGACTAAATTCAATAAAATAGCTATCATTATTATTCTCATCACCATAATCATCAAATATAGGAGGCATATTGTAATCATAATTAATTTTCTCCTTAATAGTAGGTGGACTAAAAATATCATACTCATCGTTGTAATCATCATATATCAGAGGCATAGTATCATCAAAGTAAATTTTCTCCTCCATACGTGGGGGACTAAAAATATCATACTCATCAAAACCAGCTGCCCCAAGCTTAGCCTTTTCCATAGCATTAGCGATAATGGTGTTCAAAGAATTCATACTAATAACATTGCTATTAACATGCAAATAAAGTTCCATAGGTTTTTTAATTTTCTCTTCAAACACTTCATGTCCTAACTCAAGATAGATACTATAAAGCTCTCTAATTTTTTTGTTGTTTTCCATTAAGCCTAACTAGTGAAAACAAGAAACAAAAAAAATTTGCAGAATCTAAAGGAAATAACTTCGAGCACTCACACCGGAGGATGTGAGTAACTTTTACCTTACCTCCCCGGCAACGGCGCCAGAAAATAGGCGTTTGCCGTGGGAGGTTCTTCTTCTTTAATCCTCCGGTGTGAATACCTTTTACCTTACCTCCCCGACAACGGCGCCAGAAAATAGCTTGATGTCTACGCACTTCTATTCTTATAGACAGTTGTTGGGCCTCCAATTGCAGAGGTTTGTAGAACAGCAGCAAGTTTTCCCTTAAGTGGATCACCTAAGGTTTATCGAGCTCAGGGAGGAAGTGGTCAAAGGTATCCCTCTCAAGCAACCCTGCAATTAAGATACAAGAAGTCTCTTGTGTCCCCAACACACCAAATACACTTGTCAGGTGTATAGGTTCACTAGTTCGGTGAAGAGATAGTGAAATACAAGTGGTATGGATAATTATAAGTGGTAATGGTGATAGAAAACAGCTTGGTGACGTGTGGTTGACGTGGGAAAAGACTAAAGGCAAACTGAAATAAAGATGGAAGCAAGCAAACATGTAACAGATCTAATTGCAAACGGTGTATCAATGCTTAGAAACAAGGCATAGGGATCATACTTTCACTAGTGAATACTCTCTCATAATAAATATCTTCTCTTTATGATATTACTCTTAACTACTCTTCGGTTGAACACTCTAATCGATGGTAGGGCTATAACATCACACCTCAAAGTAAGTCTTTCCCATCTAGAAAACCCCACACTGTTACCTTGAGTACTAGATGAGTCCAACAAACACCACAATTTCATAAAGACATCCAACTCCAAATGTAACTCATAACAAGTATTTGCAATCTCTAGCCTAAGTGCCACCATGGTGTGCACGCTGTCACTTTCACACACATGGGGAGAGCAGAGATCTATTAAAGCACTTGAGTAGCAAGGTAGATCTATAGATTACAAGCTCATGATCCTAATAAGATCATGCATAGAGAGAGATGAACACATAGCTACCGGTAGAATCCTTAGCCTCGAGAGAGAACTACTCCCTCCTCATCATGGGAATCAGCAATGGTGATGGAGATGGTGGTGGAGATCGATGGAGATGGCTCCGAGGGCACTTCCCTGTCCTGGCAGGGTGCCGGAACAGAGACTTTCTGTCCCCCGAATCTCCCCTTCGGTGGCGGCGGCGCTGCGAAACTTTTCGTGGATTTCTGATTGACTATCTAGGGTTTTGGTATCGGGAGGCTCTTATAGGAGAAGGAGGCAAGGTCGGTGGCCGGCCAGGGGGCCCACACCATGCCCTGGCGCGGCCAGGGGGACCCGCGCCATGGGATGGTGTGGCCACCCTGTGGCCCCTCTCCGACTCTCCTTCTGGCTCCGTGAGTCTTTCGGTAAAATATCAACTTTGGCTTTTGTCCCGTCCAATTCCGAGAATATTCATTTTCTGACTTTCTGGAACCAAAAACAGCAGAAAACAGGCAACTGGCACTGTGGCATCTTGTTAATAGGTTAGTCCAAGAAATCATATGAAAAGTACTCCAAAGTTAGAACAAAACACAAGAAACTAGATAAAACCAAGCATGGATCATCAAAAATTATATATATATACATTTGCAATGTATCATGGACCGGGTCTATGGGCCCTACAAATCGCCTTATAACACCAAAATTGTGGGCAATAGCTTATGAAAACGGCCATAAATTGTGAAAATGACGAGTTTTTGCTCATAACTCTCAAACGTGTATCAGGTGTTACGAGGCATGTAAATTGCCCTGGAACCCCCAAAATGTGGGCAATAGCTTGTGAAAACGTACATAAAATGCAAAAACGACGAGTTTTTGGTTATATCTTTCAAAAAAGTATCGTGTCTTTTCGGGCCATGCAAATCCCCTGGATCTCCAAAACTGTGGGCAATAGCTCATGAAAACGTCCATAAAACGCGAAAATGACAAGTTTTTGGTCATGTCTCTCAAACTCTCATTGGGTCTTATGGGCCGTAAAAATCGCCCTGTAACACCAAAATTGTGGGCAGTAGCTCATGAAAATGGCCATAAAATGCGAAAACGTCAAGTTTTTGGTCATAACTCTTAAACATGTATTGTGTCTTTACGGGCCATGCAAATCCCCATGGAACCCTAAAACTATGGGCAGTAGCTCATGAAAACGTCCATAAACGCGAAAACGACGAGTTTTGGCCATGTCTCTCAAACATGTATCGGATCTTATTGGCCATGAAAATCGCCCTGAAACACAAAAACTGTGGACAATAGCTCATGAAAACGGCCATACAACGGAAAACGCCGAGTTTTTTTCATAACTCTCAAAAAATGCGCTGGATGTCGTAGACGGGTCCTATCTAGCTAGGTGGTGAAATGCAGTGTCATCGCCATTGATCAACATGCCACAAAGGTGATCCCTTTTATTTCTCCCCAACGAGCACAAAATTTATATCTTGCAATTCCACTTATAACATAAATTTTTTTGGGCGAATAGGACACTGTCATTAAAAGAAATTTCAAACGACGCGTCCCCAATCTCTAAAAGGTTTGATTTCGTCAGTTGCACGTCTCATCCTTCCGAACAAGTCGGTCGCCGTTTAAAATCCAATTTATGTGGCTTCTACAAGCCCGACTGATCATCTGAATAAATTTGACACATAATCCGTCTGGTGGACAAGACACGATACAAAACCAGCACTTTCGTGAACTATTTTCTCTCTTTCTTTAGTACCATGCACAAATATTACAATTGCTCTTTGGTACAAAACTGCGTCGAACAAGCTCAAGCGAGCACTGGACCTGGCGGTGCCCGCGACAACTTTTTCTTTATGTATGTATAAATCCGAGCTCATTGTCCTTTGCCAAATTTATTGCAAGACATGGTCCTTGACAAAGTCACTTCTAGCCCCTTGGACTCACGCCATTTTGACTGACGGGACTAAACCCCATCAGATGCTAGTTGCTAGTTGTGCTGATGATATTAGACTTCTAGATGCTAAAAAATCTAA
Source organism: Avena eriantha (assembly GCA_910589775.1). Lineage (NCBI taxonomy): Eukaryota > Viridiplantae > Streptophyta > Magnoliopsida > Poales > Poaceae > Avena > Avena eriantha. The sequence continues at coordinate 35,840 of CAJUXJ010000037.1, forward strand.
GTCATTTCAGTCTCACCAAGTTAAATGGCATTATTATCCTTTTTTAATTTTAAACCAGAGAGTCTGAGATCATCTCGGAGGCTTCAGGATTCCTACACTCACGCCAAACAGAATGACGTCACCCAACCAGGTTTGGGCCAAAATCGGCTAAGTTATTTTTGTGCAGCAAGTCCAACTGGCATTTCGCACGCTAGCCCGAATAATGTGAACCAAGAGGGTTAGAAGGAGCAATAAGTTTTCTCAAGGACCATATTTTGAAATATGTGGGCCAAACACCATTTGGTAAAAAAAATACTCTATAAACTCACTTAGGCCTCCTTTGATTCAAAGGACATCCTCAGGATATCTATAGGAATCAGTCCCTGCGGATTTTTTTTTCCTTCCAAACATGTTTGATTCATGGGATTGAAACGTGTAGGAACAAATCCCATAGGAAATTGGTAGTGTGTTTTCACCGGAAATTTAGAATGAGCTCCAACCTCTGGAAAAATACATGTGAGAATTCCTTTGACCATAGGAACCAGCTGGGCAAGGTACTCCATTCCATTATATTTCCTAATCCTTTAGTTTTCCTTCCATATGAATCAAAGGAGGCCTCAGCATGCTCTGCTCTACTTCCCATCATCTTCATGATCCCTCCCACCGGCTTGAAACCAGGTCAGATTTGGAAGATTCCATGGCCCTCGCTTCGTGCTATGCCCTCTAACCCATATTAATTCACTCAACTTTGTCTTGATTCTATGTGTTTAGCTAGATGCATATGATGTAGACAAAGTTGAGTCAATTAGTTTGAATCAAGGGAGTAATGTTTTTTAGTTGGGTGTGCAGTAGTATTACAACTTGTAAGGACTGAAGAATTTGTCTGGATTCACTCGGAAACAGTGATCTGTTAACTCAAGTTAAAAGTTCAGAGCATGCTTTAGCCTGACCGAGATTTGGAAACACTGCAACCAACACATGTGTAAACATCAATCAAAGATGCTCTGAATCCCTCGGAATAAATATACTAATTATATACTTGTTTGTTTCACAAACAAACCAACATTCTTGTTTACTGTACTACCCCTTAAGCTTGAGTTTCTCCGTAGACACGCTGAAATATATATCTGGTATACATTAAATTGATTGTTTGTGCACTCGATCATTAACCTACACAATTAAAAACAATTCACAACATTTTTCTCACGACAGGGACTCTGATTACAGATTTGCAAAGACCTATTAGTAAATTGTAAGGATGGAACACACACCCAAATTAGAAGGTATGAATTTAGTATACAGCCAGCCAGCGAATGAACATATATAAATAAATTCCTAACTCATCGGCGATCTGCCACTTACGCAGCTAGATGGCAACATGGCGTACACTTCTTGTGCTTCTTTCACAAAGGACGCAAGAGTGCGCCTGTCAAGCTTCGACGATGTGGTTGTGGACCGGAAAGCCATGTAGCAGTCGATATTCTGCATCTTCTTGGAAGCACTCGAGAGTGCCTCTATGAAGCTCTCAAGGTCCGGTTGTTTGACGAACCTGCTCCCACTGTGTTTCATCATTGATATGACCATTTTACCTATAACCTTGCACAGTAATAGGTTTTCGACCATGGGGCGGTCAATTTCTTTCTCTGACCGTAGCATCTCCTTGAGCTTGTTTAGAAACCTAGATGTATCCCACTGAGGAGGCCAGTCACTGATGAATGTCGGTGCCGTGTCGTATACCACCCCACAAAAGGATAGCAACGATGATAGCAAAGTTGCTGACTTAACTGATTCCTTTTTGTCCTCTCCCGGCTCATTGTTTTGTGAATGAGACAAGGAAGGAGAGATATTTCCTTTGTCTTGGCCATTTTCCTCAGATTGGCTTTCTATGTCGGTTACTGGTTTCGGAAACCCGTTTTGGTCAGCTTCTTTTCCATTATGTGTTTCATCTCCCCAACGAAGTATTTCTCCAAGAATCTGCGATGGTAATGAATTCACAATCTTCATTAGTTCGAAAGTGGTCAGATCATAATTCAATTCATGCATACATACTTATGTTTGTATAAATTAATAGATAAACGTGACAAGGATTAATTACCTGTGGCATCGCATTGGTCACGGCTTTCCCGAGGTATTCATCATCATCTTTGGTGTAATGAGTACATAGATGCTCGAGGATTTCAGCTGCTGCTTGTCTGCATATCTTGTTCTTCTCATGTATGAGTACTTTAGTCAGACTATCAACAACCTCACCACCACCTGTTTGTATGACGATTTTGGCATCACCAATTCCACCATGGAAACATATCTCCGAGAGTGCACATCCGGCATATCCTTTGATGGCACTGCTATACTTAGTATCCTGAGTGAAGACCTCCACCAGCGTGCTAACAAATTCTCTTCTGTTGCATTCACTATCCATGTGTAGCCGTGTGAGAATCTTTATGGCTCTTTGCTGCAGCTCTTCATTGCATTTATTGCAGCAAAAAATCCTCTGTAGAGTGCTCACTGCTTCTTTGCTGCTTGAGATCTCCCGACATAGCTTGGCCCCAATTTCTCCCGGAGCAACTACAAATTGGCTCATCACTTCCAGTGATTTCATTGCTACAGTAGACCATGCACCATGGTCATCAGGGGTGTTGTGGAGTAGGTCTGAAGTGATAGGCACCATGATATTGGATACCAGGCCTGGGGTGTCGCACATGACTCGGCAGTTGTTTCTGTCAGTTGCAAGCTTCCGAAAGATAGACAGGCCTTGCAGCAATAGCTTCTCATAGGCTCCGTAATGTTCAGCACAACCGGGCCGAGAAGGAAATCGACGACGATACTGTAGTATCCAACATTGATCGAATTCATCATGTAGACAGCCTCGATGATACGGCTGGAACGTCCCGAGCAAGGAAGATATTTGTTAAATCCCCCGGGGGAACTTCTCCAGATCGATGTCGAATGCAAGGCGGTCCACTATCGTCGCGGCCTGTTGCCGTGTGTCCATGACATGTAGCGCTCTTGAATCCAACATCTCTAGAAGTTTCTGCAGTATGTTCCCAGATGATGATGACAAGACGAGATGCTTCATCATCATGTTGTGGAAAACGAGAATGCCATCATCCTCATTAAACAGGTAACTCTCATTTATCCAATGCTTCACTTTCCTCTCCGCAATGGATATGGCCGTGTACAATATTTCCACACCAGAAACGCAGCCAACAATTGATTTCGAACCTATCTTGTCTAGTGCTTGTGTGACGAGGTTCATTTGATTCACCAATGATGGGTCATTTCTGCATCTGAACATTGTTTCTTTCAAGTATTTGGCCAGTACTTCCATCTCCCGGTCGGAACATTCAACGGCTACTGCCTTTGCCATCCTTTTGCTAATGAATAGAAAGAATACAATGTAGCAGTGGAGCACACCTTGGAGTACAGCAATGTAGTACAGTGTGTCAATCGCCGGATCCATGTTTGGTGCTTGCCCATCCCCATGGTCATGATCTATCAGACGCCACAATGAAATCCCTCCGGGTATTGTTATCCCATGCACGTTAATAATTGCTAGAGGGCACAATATCACCCAAAGTACCACTAGATGAAGCACCGCCAACACACGTGCCAGGAATAATCGTGCAATAGAAGCCAGATTAGATTGCAGTAGCCGATCGGCACCTATCACACCCCAATAAACACCCGCCATCAACCCATTGGTTGGATTCTCCATGCTGCCTAATTTCGGACCCAGAGTAGTATCGACAATCCTGCCATAGATTTTGAGTTAGATATACTGAAGGAAAATGATTATATACTCTTGGGAGTACATGCTCCTACTTCGGGTGATCCACTTATACATATGTGTTATGTGGATATAGTACGCCCAACTACCGGCTTTGTCCATGGTGCGATGTATAGCTGGCGAACAGGAAGACAGTAACGAACCGGCGGTTCTCAAGCCGCATAAGTGGGGCTCCGTCGATAGTGCAGTCGGCCCCACCATATGTTTTATGTAGCCCTCAGGAGAAATGGTTATTATCAATCTCTATGTCAAATGTAATGACTTTACAAATGGTTATATATTCTACATGTTTCCTGTATAATATTGGCAACGACTCAAATCACCACTGCAACTGAGTCTTCACATCAGTGATTAGCACCGGGTAGGCTAGCTAACATGTTATATGTTAATCCAAATTTTACAAAATAAAGGCCAACTTCTGACGGAGCGGAGCGAGGCCCGTCGTCGGAGGTTGGGGAGCGGAGTCTGAAGTTGGCCCACTCCGTGCCCAACGGGGACGCCTGTGGGGGGTGCGAGGGGGCGACAGCCCCCGAGGTACGGATCGTTGATAACCTAGGTTACCACCGCTATATAAACCTCTTGTAAGCCGCCGGTTTGGATAAGTTGCATCTATGAAATCCCCGGCGTTATATAAATACTCCCCGTATAGTGAAGTTCTGCTGGCTGGCGTCCGTGGTTTTTCCCTCCCTTTGTTGGAGAGGGTTTTCCACGTTAAATCTGTGTCCCCCTTGCTACGATTTTATTTTTCGTTCCTCGTTATTTGATTTTCGCAAAGCATACCCTTTCTTAGTTGTGAAAGGTACCGGGGGAGGGGTGACCTGTGTGGCTATCGAGTCGCGGCTTCGGCACATTTTATCTCTCTTGTGTTGAGAGGTTTTCCTCTAAAAATATTGGTGTCCCTGTGTGAATTTGATAGTGCTAAGTTATTATAAGAACCTCTCTTCCAAGTACAGAGACCGTCTCTGCCTAGGAGAGAGCATCCCTCCCAAGGGGAGACACCGTCTCGTCTTGAGAGAGAGCTCTGAAATGTGTTGTTTACTCCATATATGCCCGAGGTATATATTTTCTTCCAACAAGAGTAATGCCTAGTAAATAAGTGGTGCTGAAGTTACATTCATTTCTCCATGTATTTTCAGATCCCGACAAGAGTGTGCTAATCTCCAATTAAGAGGTAATCGGTGTGCCTGATTTTTCCAATAAGTAATGATTTAAAGGCATCTCCAATCATTACCACCAACTATTTTTTTTGTCGAACTAGATAGATGGGGGAAAATGGCATGTTTCTCCCAACCATTGCCTCTGTTAAGATAATAGATCTCTTGTATTACCAGAGGGCCAAAGGCCAGAATATATAGTACATGTACAGGTGCAAATATACAGGAAGCCCCCTAACATATGGGGAAACTACAATACACAAATATACTCTAACACCCCCCCCCCCCCCCTCAAACTCATGGTGGATCCACAACACTGAGTTTGGAGAGTAAGAAATCATGCTGAGCGCGAGTTTGTGCCTTTGTAAAGAAATCTGCCAACTGCAAGTCTGAAGACACATAATGGAGCGCAACAACCTGATCCTGCACCTGAGCACGTGTATAAAAAGCATCAACACCAATATGCTTGGTCAGCTCATGCTTGACCGGATCACGTGCAATACTGATAGCACCTGTACTGTCTGACAAAAGTGGAGTGGGCGTCGTAACAGAGATCCCAAAATCTGCAAGCAACCACCGTAACCAGGTCACCTCAGCAGTCACCAAAGCCATAGCCCGCAACTCAGCCTCAACACTCGAACGGGAAACCGCTACCTGTTTCTTCGTCTTCCAAGCAACAAGCAAACCACCAAGAAACACACAGTAATCAGAAAGTGAACGACAATCCGTAGGATCATTCGCCCACGTAGCATCCGAGTAGCACTGGAGCTGGAGAGAGCTAGAACGAGGGAAGAAAAGGCGAGGAGTAATCGTTCCACGAAGATAACAAAGGACACGGAGGAGATGACCGTATTGAACAGTAGTAGGAGCTGAGACAAACTGGCTCAGAATATGAACAGGATAAGAGATATCAGGACGAGTGACAGCAAGATAAACGAGACTCCCAACAAGATGGCGATAACGAGTGGGATCGGGAAGAGGATCACCATCCGTAGGACGAAGCTTAACATGAAGCTCCATAGGAGTCTCAATGGTGCGCTCATCAAGAGCAGCCCGAGCAAGAAGATCCTGAATATACTTTTCCTGAGAGATAGAAAACCCATCAGAAGTAGATGAAACCTCAATCCCAAGAAAATATCGAAGAGGACCAAGATCAGTCATAAGAAACTGATCACGAAGACGAGCCTTGACAAAGGAAATATACTCAGGATCATCACCAATAATGATCATATCATCAACATAGAGAAGGAGAAGAGTGCGTCCACGAGAAGAAGTGTGAACAAAAAGCGCTGGATCATGAGAACTAGGAGAGAAACCAGCAACAGTCACCACAGAGGCAAAGCGCTCAAACCAGGCACGAGGGGCCTGTTTTAGGCCATAAAAAGAACGTCGAAGACGACAAACCATCCCATCGGGAACAGAATACCCAGGAGGAGGCTGCATATAAACCTCCTCACTCAACTTGCCATTAAGAAAAGCATTCTAAACATCAAGTTGGGACACAGACCAGCGTTGGACAGAAGCAACAACAAGAAGAGTATGCACAGTGGTCATATGTGCCACAGGAGCAAAAGTCTCATCATAGTCACGACCATGTTCCTCCTGAAAACCACGAGCCACAAGACGCGCTTTATAGCGCTCAAGAGATCCATCAGAGCGGGTCTTATTTTATAGACCCACTTACATGTGATAGGACGAACACCAGAAGGGGGAGAGACAAGATCCCAGATGCCTGTGCGCTCAAGCGCAGCAATCTCCTCAGCCATGGCAAGCTGCCATTCAGGATGACACGCAGCATCCCGATAAGAAGTCGGCTCGGAAACTACAGAGAGACCATACTGACTAGGGGAGTAACGGTCCGGAGCATGACGCTGACGAACAGATCGTGAGGAAGGAAGCTCATCCGCGGAAGATGACTCATCAGAAGAGGAGGAAGAAGGAGGCACGGAGGAAGGATCCGAAGCTGGAGACCGAGGAGAACTAGGGGAACTAGACGGAGGAGAGGATGGCGCCGAAGACAAAGGAGACGCAGCAGAAGGAGGAGATGGAGGAGAAGAGACAGCGGAAGGTGTATCAGGAAAAAGAAGAAAAGAGAGATCATCCGTTGGGTAAGTACCAGAGGTGGGGTGAGGATAGAAAGGACGCGTCTCATCGAACGTGACATCACGAGAGATGCGCATACGACGACCAACGGGGTCCCAACAGGGATAGCCCTTATGCTCATCACTGTAGCCAAGAAAAACACACTTAACAGACTGAGCGGTTAATTTGGTGCGTTCACGAGGAGGGAGAAGGACATAGCAAACGCAGCCAAATAAACGAAGAGCCGAGTAGTCTGGACAGGAGCCAGAGAGACGCTCGAGAGGAATGCCACCCTGAAGAGCAGTTGAAGGCTGGATATTAATGAGGTAAGTCGACGTAGCGACAGCCTCAGCCCAGAAATGCGGCGGAAGAGAGGAAGCAATCATCATAGCGCGAGTAGTCTCAAGAATATGACGATTTTTACGCTCGGCGACACCATTTTGAGCATGGGCGCCGGGACACGAGAACTGAGCAAGGGTGCCCTGCTCAGCAAGGATGCCACGCAGGTGATGAGAGATATATTCTCCTACATAATCAGCACGAAAAACACGAATAGGCGTGGAATACTGAGTACGAACCATGGCCACAAAACGCTAATAAATAGCAAGCACCTCGCTGTGAGAGCGCATAAAAAATAACCATGTGTACCGTGAAAAATCATCAATAAAGAAAATATAGTATCGGTGGCCCCCTTTTGAAGCAAAGGGAGCTGGACCCCACACATCTGAATGAACTAAATTAAAAGGTCGCTGAGATACAGACACACTAGTAGGATAGGGAAGCTGAATCTGTTTACCTAACCTACAACCCTGACATGAATGTAACGACGACACATCTCCTGAGACAAGCCCCAGAAGATCACGACGAACTAAGGATGATAAACGGGAACCACAAAGATGACCCAGCCGATGATGCCACTTCTGAAAAGAGCCAGTGACAGAAGCAGCAACCGCAGGAGAAGTGGCAGAAGAAGTGTTGGCGGAAGGAACGCGAAGCCAGTCTAACTCCCAGAGCCCCGGAGACTCAATGCTGCGAGGGCCAGCTCCAACCAGAGCCTGTGTACGACGATCCTAAACAGCACAAGAATCAGCATCAAGAATGACCCTACAACCAGAATCAGTAAGCTGACTAGCAGAGAAAAGGTTCATCTTAAGGCTGGGAACATGAGAAACATCAGGAACAAAGAAGGAGGAAGTAGAGAGGGTGCCTCGACTGGAAACAGGAAGAGAGGTACCATCAGCCATAGTAACACGGACTGGAGAAATAAGAGAGCGGAGAGCAGAAAGAATAGAAGATGCAGAAGTCATATGAAAAGAAGCTCCAGAATCCAGATACCACGGGGATGACGTACCTGACTGTGTAGAAGATGATGGTCGCGCAGTGCCAGAAGAACTAGTCACAGTACCAGCAGTACCCGACGAGGAGGAGCCTGTAGCAGCGAGCAGACTACGAAGACCACGAATAATATCCTGATCAGATAGAGCACCAGCAGGAGGTCCAGAAGTACCATTAGGAGGTCCAGAGGCAACAACAGAAGATCCTGAAGAACCAGACTGGCGACGAGCAAGATACTGCTGACGTAAGCGTGGATCCCTCGTCCAGCAACCAGAGATATCGTGACCAGGCTTGCCACAGTAGGCACAGGGAGGACGAGAACGACGAGGCTGCTGAGACTGACGCTGACCCTGGGCCGGTGGAGTAGAGAGTAGCGGCGGCGTGAGAGACCGCGACGAAGCCGGTGGCACAGGGGGACCATGAGCAGCAAGAACAGAAGGAACCTCAAGAAGACCAGCACCACGAAGACGAGTCTCCTCAGCACGAAGCTCAGCCAGTACCTCAGAGAGCGGAACACGACCACGGGCAAGCAACTGGGCACGGTGCGGCTCAAACTCCTTAAGGAGCCGCGACAAGAACTCAAAGACGCGCTGAAACTCCAAATCCGCGCGCACAATCAGACAGCAGGGACAGGTGTTACACACCGCTGTACGAAGAGAGTCAAGCTGACGCCAAATAGCAGCACTCTGAGTATAGAAATCATCAATAGTAGAATCACCCTGCTTAAGATCATGCTCCTAACGAACCACAGACAGATAAAGAGCGTCTCCAGACGGCTGATAGCGCTGACGAAGAAAAGCCCACTGAGCAGCAGCAGTGGGAAGACCCATGAACTCAGCAGCATACTGAGGCAGAACACTGGAAGTCAGAACAGCAGCAGCACGAGCATCCTCATCTATCCACTGAGTGTAGTCGGCCAGATCCATCCGGTAGGTCGTAGTAGCAGTACAATGCTCCTGGACCCGGCGCTCATAATCAGCCCGAGCAGAAGCATCAGCACTCTGGGCTGCATCCTTGACCGCCTGAGTAGCATCGGGGGCAAGGGCAACGGGCGTCGGGGCACGAGGCACTGGAGGCACAACGGGGCGCGGTGGACAGGAGACCTCACCGGAAAGCACACCCCAAAGGCAAAGACCGCGCATTTGGACGCACATGAAGGCAGCGAAATCAGGATAATTCGCGCCATCAAAAATCACCGGGCAGCGAGGTATCGCAACATAGCCCGATGAGGAAGACATTTTTTTTTTGCTGCAAACCGAACTAGATCGGATCTGACCAGATCTGGCGGCGGCTGGGGGCGGCGGCGCACGCGGAAGCCGGGGCGGACGGCCGGGGCTGGTCGGCGGCGGTGGGAGCGGCCGGCGGCGGCGGGGGCGACCGGCGGCGGCAGCCGGACGCGGCAGCAAGGTGCCGGGGCGGAGGCGGCGACGGGGCGGCTGGCGGCGGCGGCGACCGGCGGCGGCGATGAGCTCGGCGGCGGCGGCGGCGACGGAAAAAAAAGGCCTTACGGCTCTGATACCATGTTAGGGTAATAGATCTCTTGTATTACCAGAGGGCCAAAGGCCAGAATATATAGTACATGTACAGGTGCAAATATACAGGAAGCCCCCTAACATATGGGAAACTACAATACACAAATATACTCTAACAGCCTCCATCTGTCCTTTCCCTAGATGTTTTTCACCTCTATCTGATTAACCAAATTGTAATGTATATCGTGCCGTGTAACCTAAACATGTGCGAGTTGTAACCTAGTTCGGTTGAAGATCATCCTGGTACCATACCATGTATAGTTAGCACAGGAATTATGGAAGATCACATCCGAATCAATCTTGTAAACCCTAGATTTATTAGCTCCTACGAGATATCATGTTTCTATAGGAGTGCGGGCATAATTCTTGTCGAATCGTTCACTACCATCAATCTCTCTACCGGTTGATGAGTTTTCGGCCTAGCCGTACACAGCTGGAGAAGATGCGGGCAGTAGGTAATGTCCCATACCACGCCACTTCCGGTCGATGTCACACTAATTTATCCACGGGGGACAAAGAGACGTCATCTCATTCGTGCGAATTGATATGAATGTACGCATTTCATTTCATTTCTAAATTACAGCTAAAGTGCTACCAAAATGTTTTACCCAAATGTTGTCCAAGTTATGTACCGCGATAGAGCTGTGTAGATCCAAGATTTTCGGAGCAGTACAACATAATTAATTACCCGCCTGATTACTTCAGCTGGACCAATGTGATAGCCCTCCTAGAAAGGCCCCTAGATCGGCCCTGAAGCTACAAACGTGATGCAAGGACACAAGAAAGTATGAATCACACAGTAAAAGTATGAAGTGAATGTTGGAAAAATACTAACCATATTATCTCTACAAAGGCGATAAATGTCAAACACCAAAAGTCCTTCTTCGGCAGCTCAGAGACAAAGCCACCGAGAAGTACGACTGTGGTCCAAGTAAGCATCAGGTAACCTAAACCATTCATGGCCATGTAGAGGAAACCGAAGAACTGGCCATATTTTTGAAATACAGTACCCTATCCCGGTCAGGCTCAATATGACTCCAGAAAGTTGCCATTAATTCTCCTGCCTCCTGAGGAGTTAATGGATCAGAGCAATCCAATATGACAAATGATTCTGCTTACAATTGAAGATAAAATAAGATCGATGATACATCAAATGAAGAATATGATGTTGACCTCACACCTTGAAGATGCGATAGTTGCTAGCCTCCCGTCAAACTGATATGCCGCAGAAGAGGAGCGGACAAGATAGAAGAGGAGAGGGATCTCGTACATATGGCTGAGCCAGGAGGAACTAACTGGATGGAAGTTGGAATCGAATATCGCTTTACCTAACACACACGGTATTCCTCACATGTGCTTACTTTATGTAAAGACGAACATGATTCCATCATGACCAAGAACAAGTAATCGAGCTATAGGCCAGCCGCTGTGACTAGTTAAACGCGTTCCGAATAGTTAATTAATTAGCGGGCCAGCGTGTTCATCGATAAGCTCACAACGGGGTTAGATAATACAAGCACCTTCCTGTAAACTAGGTCAATTGGATAAACATGAACGATGGATGTTACTGCAGATCCTGCATGCTGGGCAACCCTCCTAAATGTAATTCTAGGCTGCTTGTATGTATGTATGCATACAACATCCAGCCCGACAAATATAACAACTCGGCAAGAATTGACTCGGATTTAGAAAGGACCATCAGACAACATATCAACAACAAACTTGTATGCAGCATAGAGCAAATGTTGTGGAACATACCAACATTTGACAAAGAAGACTTGAGGTTCAGATATAATTACTCTATTTACTGATTTCTCGGTGTGGTTTTGATCTATATATGTGTTTCATCTGATATTTTTGTAAGCCGAAGTCAGGCCCAGGCAAGCACTAGATTCTCTGAACTTTTTAATCTGAGCTAGAACTGCACTCCGCACAATGCTCAGTTCTGTCAAGAGAACTCAGGCAATCTGTGTTCATGGTACCTTGTGATGCTGGAAATAGCAGAGACAAATGAATGGAAATCTTCCAGGTGAGTAGATTGGTTAGTACCTGATCTGGGCTCAAGCCGGTAAGAATGGAGCATGGAGATGATGCCTCCAAGGAAGAGGAGGGCCGGCAGGAAAGGAGCAATTAATGGAGCATGGAGAGCAGATCCGCGGCCCGGCCAGAGATTCCTCGGCGGAATCCACGCAAATTAACTTTGTGGCTACGTGCATGACCTGCGAGTGCTACGGGGGACTATACCTCATTGATTTGCGACTAAGATGGATGCACTTGTGTGCAAAACTGTAAGCACAGTTTGTTTATACTATCTGTGTTAAGGAGTGCGTCTATCTCTGAAACCTCAAGTCTGAGAGCTACTCCAGACTTGATTTGTTAGTGCAGCTTCGATTTGTTAGTGCATCTTTTTTTTTCTAAATCTCTAAACATTTCTTAATCTCTAGACTTGTAGATTGAGTTAGGACTGCACATTCTTCAGTTAGTTAACAGAGCATTGTTGTTTGAATACCACCACGGCCGCTCCCACCTACAGACAGCCGCAAGAACGCGATCGGGCCCTTTAACGGCGCCGATAGCTCGCCTCTGGATCCAGCCACCGCTGCGAGCGCAGGGGACAGCACCACTTGGGCCTGCAGCAGCGATGAATGCCAGACAGAGGGAGAGAGAAGGCCTTTCGTGGTGGAGGTTGAAGATGCTCTGGCCAACATGGCCATCGAGCCCGGCTTAGCCTGAATCTGGGCCGAAGATAGTGGTTGCCCGCCTGGGGCTCCGGTTGGGAAACACCGGAAATGAAGCAGAGTTGCCCGTGGTCACCGAGACATCCCCTGCACTAGCAAGATCCACCTTACCAGCATCACTCTTCCACTCACCCTCGCCGCCACGGCCGGCCACGAGCCAACAGAGGATGCCGTTCTCAAAGATCTATCGGTTAAGAACGAGCTGATCATCCTAGCAGCAGCCGCCAGCCCACCCTCCATCGGCTCCCACCATAGGAGCGTCAAACAGGGTCCATCACTTCAACCTCTTGGCGCTGCCCAATAGGAAGACCTACCCCACACCTTCATCATCTTCTTGCACCCCGCTCCCACGACCGACTAGCAGGAAAGAAGAATCAGGCAGGAGCAACCCCAGCCCGCCATCAGAAGCAGCTTTATTTGCCGAAGTTGCGGCCTCCTCCACCATCATCTGCCCGCCACCAAGCAGAAGAAAGATGAGAACAAGAACCCCTAAATCACTCGAGATCTGGTTGCTCAGATCCTGGGCACAGCTTCTCCCTACAAGCATCGAGCCTAGACGTGGCAACGCACCCACACCCTATCTACAATGAAAAATCCTTCCCCCACCTCCCCCGGCTGACGAGGCCGCCAGAGAAGGGGAGAAAGTAGCCAGAAGGCACTGGAGAGCTCGCAGAAGCCTGCCTCTCGTTTCGTGCGGGAGAGGAGAGGAGAAACCAAGTGATTGAATCGTTCTCTATCCGGAATTGTTATCTTGCTAATCTTGACTCATCACAAATGCAGTAGCGAATGATGTATGGAGATTTTAATCTCATCGAGAACCTGGATATAGAAACAGACCTGGCGGTAACTCAAATAATATGGCTTTATTTAACACCGTTATACATGATCAAGGGGAAATTCCTTTGAAAGGTAGGGGGCCCAATGGGATAACCCTGATGCACGTGCATATAATTTTTTAGCGATGCTTACCATCTAACTACAGCCGGTGCATCAGGCTGGCCGGGTGTTGTGCATCAGGCACTAGGCCAGGATGCTCCACGTGGGGAGATTGGCTCGGGTCAGGATGGATGGTTTATTTGGTTGTTCCATATTTTCTTTTTTCCACTAGGAGAGCCTATATGGCCACTTTGTTTGGCTTCCAAGACTGGGCTCGGCTGATGCAAATGTGCATGTTTGGAAGCACGCGTCCGGCCCGATGTGGTTACCTCGCATGGAAAATGGTGATCTTACCAACTACTGATCAGGGTTTATAATCTTACACATGATTGCACATGAATCAGAACAACTGGTAATACAAAATCCACATAATCAGGCCGACGATGATGAAGTCTTTGATCATACTTTCACCCTAAATAGGTGGAACCTGTTCATGTGGATGAACTTGACGAGCTGCAGGAGGAGTGAAATTGATTTTCATATCTTGTGACGGTTGTGGACGCTCTGCTAAGAAATCAGAATAGGCTATTTGTGCTATTCTAGAGTCTTAAACCTCTTATGGAGGTTGTGATGGTAACCCGTCACTTGTTGGCTACACTCCTTCCATGTATTGTAGATTCCCGGCTTCTTGCCGTAGTACACCACATACCAGTTGTATTTCTAGGAGAAATAACACATATACAACATAAGAATCACAACTAAAGTATGCAAATCATGTTCACAAACACAAGGTAATCAACATAAGCAAAAGGATAAGCAGTTCATCTACAAGCTAGTGTGATCCTAGCGATCGTCACCAACTTCTATGGTGTCATCCCACCACCACATCAAAAGGGTTGTAATCCTACCATCGCATAAGTTCTCCAACATGTGAGGGGTTAGTATATACTACCTCATAATAAATAGGCATAAGTTTTCATCATTGTCTCTAGCTACTTCAAAATATACAACCAACAACTTCTTCTTCATCATGCATACACCAGCCGCCACCATCTCCATGATCAGGGAGCAAGCACTATACGTAGTAGTGCTTGGCCAGGTAGGTCCTGAGCCAGAGATCCATATGGTCCTCCGCCATCAGAAAAAAGTCGTTGCCCATAGCCCTGTTGTCGAAGAGGTGGCTGAGCGCCACCATCAGAGCCTCAGGTTTGTAGCCTCTAGCGCCCATGACGGCATCGTAGAGTCCTGGGTGCACATCAGGAGGGGAAGCATCACAGTTGTATTCTATTTGATCCTATTGTAGGCGGTGACCACTTCATATTTGTAATGTGAGATGATATGAACTTTGTATTCAGCACTTGACACTATATATGTATCTCGATCGGGCTCTAAGTGTGATGACATTATACTTGTGTTTGTATTATATGTCGGTTTTCATCTACTATATGTGCAAAGTACTGTTTATACTGATCTGGATAAATATTGTTTAAATCCTGTATAATTACCTGATTATACACCAGGAACGTATTTTACTTTGAATACATGTAATGTAGTCAGTAGCGCATATAGAAAAGGTATTTGTGGCGCATATACATTCTATGGCGCATTGGATTGTATGCGCCACTAAAAATATTCTTGTGGCGCATATGCAGAAATGTGCCACAGAAGTCTGAGATTTCTATGGCGCATATCTATATGCGCCATAGAAAGCAGATATCAGTGGCGACGTAATAGTGGCACATCATATATACGCCACAAAAGAGGTATTTCCATGCTCCATTGAAGAGGCGTTTCCTAGTAGTGCGAGGGAAAGTGGTGAGCCGGGTGGTGATATATTGTAGGAGTTCACGCCTGAAAACAATAAAATGTCCATACGCCCAGAACCCCTGATTGCCAGGACCTATCTGTTAGTAAGACGGTAACGGGAGGGGATTTTCGCGAACTTACCCTTGAAGACCGAAAAGCATTTTCAACACTCATGTGAGCGTTGTTGATGTCGATGAACTGAAGCCGACCTCGGGGTTGTGCTGAAGTCCTCACGCTCCTGCGGCTCCAACGACTACTAGGGCCCCAAGTGTTGCACCTCGCAGCTAGTTACATGCATCCGGTGACTGACGATGACTCCCGCTCATCTCATCTAGTAGTAGTTGTGGAGGTAGAGCTTCTGGATCCGAATCCTGCAGTGCGATGGCCGCTCCGCGGTGAAGATCTCCTGACCGCGCGATCCGAACTTGGGACCACAGTCATCATGGGAGAGAGAAAGAGAGAGAGAGAGAGAGAGAGAGAGAGAGAGAGAGAGGGAAATATCAACTGGAGGTCTCCCCAAAAGATAGGAAACCTATATTGAATATTGTGTGTTTTAATCTGGTTAAAATACCCACTATATATAGGGGAAATGCCACCCCAAAGCCAACTAGCTTAGCCATGTGGGACTAAACAAAGGAGGGATGAGCGGGGGAGGGGTGGCCGGCCGGCTAGGGCCCTCTTGGGCCCCGTGCAGGGTGCCTTGGGACCAGCAGGCCACTCCCCTCTCTCTCCTCCCTTGCTCCGTCCTCATGGGCCCTAATCCCTCCAGAAATTGTCCCATTAAGGATTTTGACCCTTAATTGATTTTCTCTTTATAAATAATTATGAATAAATGATTAAATCATTATTTAACATTCATTCACATATTATTCAATCTCCGTGGCCATGGAACTCCTTCCACCCGCACTCTGGACATCCTCCGGACTTACCGAAACCCTTCCGATTTTCTCTCTTTCTTTTCTTCGGTGATTCTGTAAATCCCAAGACACTCTCCGAGAATCATCAAGCCCTTAAGCGTGATACCCCCATGGTTCGGGAACACTCCATACATGGTCTGGAAACTCGCGCACCAATGATCAACAGAAGGACCTGGATGGCCATGTTGACCCTGTGCATTCCACGAAATCTTTCATCATTTGAACCTTGAACATCGTGTCGTATTTCCTTTGTCTCTCGATACTTGCATTGTCCGAGATATAATCAATGAAATCTCCATGTTGTGTTCAATATCATTCACAAGAATTCTACTTTACTCATCTCGACAAGTTATATCCCCGTGATCAAATCACACGTTGCGCAGCTATTGGATATGACTTCTCCTGAGTGGGCAGTCGAGTATCTTATCCATCACGCGGATGGACAAATACCGCTCTCGACACATATTGCCTCAACTGTTCCTCCGAATACCCACATACACCTTTATAATCATTGAGTCACCAGATGACGTTTGATGCAATCTAAGTACCCTCGGGTAATAGTGATTGATATTGTCTCACGGTCTAAGAAACAAGACACTAAGTCTTTTCTAATCAGCATAACTTGAACTTTGTGACATGATCGGGTCATGATGCTTAGGTTGGGTATAGCTCATCATCTCATTCACCTAATGAGTTGACTCCATTGTCAACAGGCATAAATGCTACATGATCAGGAAACCATGATCATCTATTGACCAATGTACTAGTGACTAGAGTTTCACGGGGAACTACTGGTGTTTACATATCACACCTGTATTGACATTTCCTATCAAATACAGTTATAGCATGACATAAAACGTAATTATAAACTTTATGAAATATGATAATAATCCATATTATTATTTGTCTCTAGGGAATATTTCCAACATATATACCGATGCTGTTGAAGTATGATCCAAATTCTATTAAGGAGGCTAACTTCTGACGGAGCGGAGCGAGGCCCGTCGCCAGGAGGCTTGGGCCGAAGCAGATCATTGATGACCTAGGTTACCACCGCTATATAAAACTCTTGTAAGCCACAGGCTGGGATAAGTTGCATTTGTGAAATCCCCGGTATTGTGTAAACACCTCCTGTCATAGTGAAGATTTGTTGTATAGCGCCCGTGGTTTTTCCCCTCTCTTTGTTGGAGAGAGTTTTCCACGTTAAATCTGTGTCCCCCTTGCTGCGATTTTATTTTCGTTCTTCGTTATTTACTTGTCGCAAAGCTAACAGCCGCTCTTCCGTGTACGGTGACGGAAATTCTTCTTCCAACTTTTGGGGGAAAGATGCAGCTTGCTCCATCGCCGAGCGCGCACGGGCGGTGCGCGGTTTCCCCCTTTTACACGAGCGCAGCCTGTCCCCGCGGAAACCGTGCGATTTAGGTGTTCCCAACAGGCCAAGTTTTGGGCTTCTTAAAATCTCGTGCGGTGCAAAGAAACCGTGCGATTTAGGTGTTCCCAACTGGCCAAGTTTTGGCTTCTTAAAATCTCGTGTTCCCAACAGGCCAAGTTTCTACAACAACAACTTCGATTATGATGTGGTGGACATCTACATCCCTCATTATGTCTATGATCCACCGGAGATCAACTAGGCGCCAATGAAGAAAGCTCAACAAGAGAGAGAAGACTGCAAGCCACATGGAAAAGGGCGTGTGGAGACGGTCAAGTTCATCACCACGGATCCCAGGCTGCACAAGCATAAGTAATTACCTAATACTGGTGCAGGTGAAAGCAAGGGAGCTAAGGTACCACTCATGAAGCCTACCACTGGTGCTCGTATGAGGGTGAAGCCTAAAGAAGAGTGGAGGAACGGTTTCCACTTTCTTGATCCATCAATTATGGATGAGAGGAAGAAGAAGTTGTTCCCAGGACCAAGGATCGCTTGCGGGCGCTGGAGATATATCACAAGCAAAAGCGACTCCATCGCATTGAAGTCTGTCACCGTCTCAAGGAGATGGAGAAGAAGGAAGATCTCCTCCGACTGGTGACTAAGCTCGCAGATAGAGTGGATACTTTCCAATCTAATTTGCGCAGGTTCTACAGCCGCATCACTGCTTTGGAGGATGCCAACAAGAAGCTACGCACTTCGGTATTACATGCCATGGCACCACAGTAATCTACAATAATCACGGTATGAAATAATCGCAAGCGATTATTTGATCCCGCCTGGCTTGATTCCAAGCTTGGGGTGATCTCTAAGACCTTGTAATCTATCTTATAAGTTTTATATTACTATTTTTTTTAGTCTTGCATTAGTTCAAACTAGAAATAAAGTTTGCATCATTAGAATTTCCTTCAGAAATAGTCGATCCCTTTTATGAAATTCCGAGTTTATTATTATATATGGAGTAATATTGAGTTTGTGTTTGTCTTATTGGATATATGAATGGCTTGAGTATAATTTTACTTGCACTTGATGATAGCAATAGTGGTCTTCCACACCATTGGTATTAATGGAACCTATAAGGATAATTTGGTCAATATGTTATAAGTCTATGGTTTGATTTACAAAAGAAATTATCTATGCAGTTAAGTTGAAAAAGAAACCTTGAACAAAGGAAAATAAAAAGTTCTATCAAATTAGACTGAGATCAAGTCGAGGTAGAATCTTCAAGTCATAAAAATGCTTCATATACAACTGGAATTTGATAATTGAGATCGTTAAACTTTGAATTCCTACATGAAGTGGAATGTATGGTTAGCTCCTCTGCACAATACTTAAACAAAAGTGTGAGCATATACATACAAGGAAAAAGAAAAGAAGGAAAAGAGCGAATGTGCAAAGAGCAAATAGGTATACACCACCATATTGTAGTATGACTAAGAGACACTTTTGAAATTTTAAATCCCAAGTGGATATGTTAATCCTAAAACACTTGGGACTACCTCACTAACTCATTTGGTTGAACCAGATACTTTTACATTATGTTGATGTTCATCTCTTGTGAACTATTGATCACTAAGGTGTGGAAGCCTGATAATATTATTCAAATGGTTCGAGTAAGGTACTATTCATGAACTTATTCCTATGTATCATATATGATAATCACATGCTGCAACTGCCTCATTTATTTTATCGACCAAGATTCATGAATATGAGGATCACATCCATTAAGATAAACTTGCTCGGGACAAGCAAGAGCCTAACCTTGGGGAAGTTGATGAGTGCATATTTGCGCCATGTTTTATATTATTATTTTGCACTGTAGATGTAGGATCTTGGTATTTTACGGCGTTCGCGCACACGTTTTATGTCTGTTTTCACCACGATCAGGACATATGATGGATACAATAGACACAATTCTTGAAGCAGTTGTACTGAGGATAAACGTAGCCAAAAACAACGTAAATCGCTTATTTGGAAAATATTAATAATACCAGAAGAAAACCCGAAGAGAACAAGGGAGACAAACAGTTTAATGACCAACTATACGACGGGACCCGCCGTATAGTTGGCGCTGCCACCTCCTCCTCAAATAGTTTGACCTAGTGCAACTAGATCGAAGAGACGACATACAGAACACCTAGAAATCACCGAAACCTCACCTCCGGAAGGCATCTTGAGGGGGAACTCGTCCACAAGGGATCCATCTTCGCCTGTGAAGATTCGGGAGGCTAAGGCATCGATCTTCATCATCAACCGCTGCTTCACCACCATCTCCATCCATCCCATCTATATCTTGTCTAGATCTTGTTGTAATTTTTGTACTCGTTGTGGATT
This sequence comes from Avena eriantha, assembly GCA_910589775.1. Lineage (NCBI taxonomy): Eukaryota > Viridiplantae > Streptophyta > Magnoliopsida > Poales > Poaceae > Avena > Avena eriantha. Next base: position 55,806 of record CAJUXJ010000037.1, read on the forward strand.
TATACAGGTACTATTCATCTATGATAGATTCCATTGTTATTGCCATGATGTTGATTGCCTCCATGTTTTAGTAGATCATTAGTTCTCCGGGAGATGGAGAAACCCTAGTATGAGATTGAAATAAGATAAAGTTTATTATGATATTCATCGTTGTGACCATGTGTTAGATTGCATTCATCTTGATTTTGAGAGAAGTCGACCTCTCAATATTTGACTCTCATGGGGACTTGGTGGAGGAAACTACTTGTTGGTAGACGGAGGTGTGTTAGCACTTACAGTGACTATAAAGTTGTTGGCACCCCTTACATATCAACTTGGGAACCGAGGAAACTCACGGAACACTATCCATGCCACGGGATACGTCCTACGGTTTTAAGTCCCTTAATAGTAATTCGATTGATGTCGATTGCTGACTGTTGTGGTTATGAGGATGATGTGAGCAGCTTTTGCTATCTATTTGTCCAAATACAGAGTTCCTCCCACACATACACAATTGAGAATGTTCATGATAATAATCTTTACCTTAGCTCTTTATAATTCTAGTGGTGTATCCGCTACTCCCTGAGAACGATTTTTCCCTACTACAGTTCCAATCTCTCTTACATACGCGATACTTACTTTCTATATTTAGTTACATTACTTTACTTATTGTTGTTGTTATACCAAAAACCCCAAAACACATTTTTACGCAATACTCGCATTTTATCTTGTCGCTTAGAACTTTATTTAGCATTTCTATTGTAATATTTATTTCAAGAGTTATTAGACTTCAGACTCCTGCTCCATGTGGGATCGATATCTTTATTTCGAAACTAGCTACAAACAATCTATGCACTTGTAGTTATCAAACGTCTCCTCCGAGACCACATTCAGTCCAGCCTGCCATCAATAACCGTTTTAGAGATGGCAATGTCGTTGATAGTGGGAGTGCATACCTTTGGTATGATGTCCACCACACAAGTGGGCCCGGGATGGTGTTCAATGCTGAAGAAGACCAGTTTTTGTGACCACTTCAGCCGCGAGGCGGTACCGTTGGGCCTCGCCGCCGCGAGCTTAGAGGAGAGCTTCTTGAAGTGTTGTCCGAAGGCAGAAGCTTGGGACCAGCCGAGTATGCAAGTGACCTCGTCCTTGGCTCCTTCCGAGAAGAGTTGACACGTTCTCCCCGCTCCAATAGTTGTGACCGTTGTGTTGGGTCCGCAGCATAGAAAAACAAAAAAATTCCTACGGTGTGAACTACACGCCAAGATCTATCTACCTGGTACAAAGCAACGAGTGGACATACATCCAACGAGAACTTACCCTCGTAGACTTTGTTAACGGGTAGGAACTCGTGGTTGATGTAGTCGTACAGTTGCCGATCTCAAGATCATCAGGAAGTCCGAGTGCCGCAACTCAGCAGCGCATCCACACTCGCACACACATTCAAGCCACCGGACAACCTCCACCTCTCGCTCTAGCGATCCAGCGGAAGCAGCAACTCCTTCCAGACGAAATGCCACCGAGAACATGTATCTCGCTAATCCGAGACCATGGGGGAATAATTCTAGAGGGGGAGAGAGATCCTTCACAGGGAGGTGTGTGGATGAAGGAGGGAATGGGTGGCCTTTTATAGGAGGAGGGGGTGCCCCCTCTCTCCATGGCCGGCGCATGGGGGTGACCCCTCACCTCCCCCATTCATGTGGTGGTAACCCCTCCACATTAAAATGCCTCTTCACATTCCCTTTTAAAGTCTCCATTTTAAATGCATTAAATTTCTCCAAATTTAGTGCTCTCTCATTTAATAAAACTCTTTTTATTAAATTTATTCAGAATTTTGTTAATTACTTTAATTAACAAACATTCACATATAGCCCCTTGCAATATTTCAATATCACATGTAAAATAAACATCTATCATATATAAGGAATATATAATAACAACTTTATTATTGCCTCTCAGGGCATATTTCGTTCAGTCTCCCACTTGCACTAGAGACAATAATCTAGTTCACATAGTGATAAATCTAACACCCATGGAGTTCTGCTGTTGATCATGTTTTGCCCTAGGGAGAGATTTAGTCAACGGATCTGCTACATTTAGGTCCGTGTGTACTTTACAAATCTTTATATCTCCATCCTTGACATGCTCGCGGATGGAGTGAAACCGGCACTTAATATGCTTGGAATTCTTGTGAGACCTCGGTTCCTTTGCGTTGGTTATGGCTCCATTGTTGTCACAATAGATCACCATCGGGTCCAACGCACTGGGAACCACACCTAGTTCCATAATGAACTCTTTTTATCCAAACTACCTCCTGCGCTGCTTCTGAAGCACCAACATATTCCGCCTCCGTCGTTGATCCAGCCATCACAGGTTGTTTGGAACTCCTCCAACTATCTGCTGATCCGTTCAACAGAAATACGTATCCGGATTGAGACTTAGAGTCATCCGGATCGGTGTCAAATCTAGCATCGACATAACACTTAGCGACTAGCTCTTCTTCACCTCCGTACATAAGAAACATCTCCTTAGTTCTTCTCAAGTACTTGAGCATGTTCTTTACCGCTATCCAGTGTTCCGAACCTGGATCAGATTGGTACCTACTAGTCAAACTAATAGCATGTGCCACATCCGGTCTTGTACATAGCATGGCATACATAATAGAGCCTATGGCCGAGGCATAGGGGATCTTATCCATCATCTCTCATTCTTCCACCATATCTGGACTTTGAGTCTTACTCAATGTCTTGCCTTGCAACATAGGTAAGAACCCCTTCTTACTTTCGTCCATATTAAACTTCTTTAATATCGTATCAAGGTATGTACTCTACGATAGCCCAATTAGGTGCCTTGATCTATCTCTATAGATTTTAATGCCTAATGTATCTGACGCTTCACCAAGGTCTTTCATCAAAAATTTGTTGTTTAGATAACTTTTAACACTGTTTAAAAGATCTATATCATTTCCAATCAATAATATGTCATACACATATAATATCAGAAATGCCACATTGCTCCCACTCACTTTCTTGTAAATACAAGCCTCTCCATAAGTTTGGACAAACCCAAACTCTTTGATCACCTCATCAAAGCGGAGATTCCAACTCCGGGATGCTTGCTTCAGTCCATAGATGGATCGCTGAAGTTTGCATACCTTATTAGCATCCTTAGGATCAACAAAATCCTTAGGTTGTATCATATACAACTCTTCTTCAATATTACCATTGAGGAACGCAGTTTTGACATCCATCTGCCATATTTCATAATCGGAATATGGAGCAATTGCTAACATAATCCTAACTGACTTAAGCATCGCTACGGGAGAGAATGTCTCATCGTAGTCAACTCCTTGAATTTGTCAAAACCCCTTTGCGACAAGTCGAGCCTTATAGATGGTCACATTACCATCAGCATCAGTTTTTCTTTTGAAAATCCATTTATTCTCAACGTCCTTTCGGTCGTGAGGTAAGTCCACCAAGTTCCAAACTTGGTTCTCGTACATGGATTCCATCTCGGATATCATGGCTTCTAGCCATTTGTTGGAATCCGGGCTCATCATCGCTTCTTCATACGTCGCAAGGTCATCCATTTCATCAACCATGAAATTCACAACAGGATTTCCATAGAGTTCAGGAGCTGCACGTGTCCTGCTTGACCTGCGAGGTTCAGTAGTGTCCTCTTTCGGAGTTTCATGATCATTATCATTAGCTCTCTCTTCATTAGGTGAAGTCAACTCCGAAACAACTTCCGGTGCTGCGCCACTCGCCATTCCATGAAGAGAAGGTTCAATAACCTCTTCGAGTTCTACCTTCCGACTACTCATACCTTTCGCGAGAAACTCCTTCTCAAGAAAGCATCCATTCTTAGCAATAAAAACCTTGCCCTCGGATCTGTGATAGAAGGTATACCCAATTGTTTCCTTAGGGTATCCTATGAAGACGCATTTTTCTGCTTTGGGTTCGAGTTTATCCGGTTGAAGTTTCTTCACATAAACATCGCACCCCCAAACTTTAAGAAATGACAGCTTAGGTTTGTTTCCAAACCATAATTCATACGGTGTCGTTTCAACAGATTTAGATGGTGCCCGATTTAAAGTGAATGCAGCTGTTTCTAGTGCATAACCCCAAAATGACAGAGGTAAGTCAGTCAGAGACATCATAGATCAAACCATATCCAATAAGGTACGATTACGACGTTCCGACACACCATTACGTTGTGGTGTTCCGGCAGGCGTGAGTTGTGAAACTATTCCACACTCTTTCATGTGTGTGCTAAACTCGTAACTTAGATACTCTCCTCCACGATCAGACCGTAGAAATTTGATCTTTCTATTACGATGATTTTCCACTTCGTTCTGAAATTCCTTGAACTTTTCAAAAGTTTCAGACTTGTGTTTCATCAAATAGATATACCCAAATCATCCGTGAAAGTAACAAAATAACGATATCCACCTCACGCCGACACACTCATTGGTCCACACACATCAGTATGTATGATTTCCAATAGATCTGTCGCCCGTTCCATTGAACCGGAAAACGGCGTTCTAGTCATCTTGCCCATAAGGCATGGCTCACATGTATCAAATGATTCAAAATCAAGTGATTCCAAAAGTCCATTAGAATGGAGTTTCTTCATGCGTTTAACGCCAATATGACCTAGACGGTAGTGCCACATATATGTAGACATATCATCATCAAGTTTAATCTTTTTAGCATTAACATTATGAATGTGCGTAATATTACTATCGAGATCCAACAGAAATAAACCATTCAACATAGGTGCATGACCATAAAAGATATCATTCTTATAAATCGAACAACCATTGTTTTCAGATTTAAAGGAATGACCACTTTGCATCAAACACGATCCGGATACAATGTTCATGCTCAGTGCAGGCACCAAATAAAACTTATTTAGGTTTATAACTAATCCCGTTGGCAAATGGAGAGGTAGCGTCCTGACGGCGATCACATCAACTTTTGATGCATTGCTGACCCGCATTCTGACCTCATCCCTTGCTAGTTGTCGCTTGTTCCGTAGCCCCTGAACCGAGTTACATATATTAGCAACCGATCCCATATCAAATACCAAGGTGCTACTGCGAGTACTAGTCAAGTACACATCAATAACATGTATATCATATATACCTTTGTTTGCCTTGCCGAACTTCTTGTCCGCCAAATACTTGGGGCAGTTGCACTTCCAATGGCCAGTCCCTTTACAATAGTAGCACTCGGTGTCAGACTTAGAGCCAGCTCGGGGTTTCTTTTCAGGCGTGGCAACAGACTTGCCACCCTTCTTTCCCTTGTGCTTGCCTTTCTTGTCTTTCTTGAAACCGGTGGTCCTATTGATCATCAACACTTGATGTTCTTTCCTAATCTCCACTTCTGTAGTCTTAAGCATTGACAGAAGCTCGGGAAGAGTCTTCTTCATGCCCTGCATATTATAGTTCATCACGAAGCTCTTGTAGCTAGGTGGCAGAGATTGGAGAACACGATGTATGCCTAAGTCAATGGGAATCTTTATTCCCAAGGACACAAGCTTATCGGCGTACCTAGACATTTTGAGTACGTGCTCACTAACGGAGTTGTTTTCCTCCATCATGCAGCTAAAGAACTTTTCTGTAGCATTATAACTCTCTATAATAGCATGGGTATCGAAAGTCATTTTCAATTCTCCCATGGTATCAAAGGCATTGCCATATTCGAAACGCTTTCGAAGTTCTGGCTCTAGCCCATACAGTATGCCGCAATGAACTACGTTGTGGTCCTCCTGACGAATCACATAGACATTCTTTTCTTCGTCAGGGGCATCAGGAGCTGGTGGGGGGCCTAGCGGCGCATCTAGCACACATTGCTTTTGTGCAGCAGTGAGGAGAATCCTCAAATTCATAGCCCAGTTGGTGAAGTTGCTACCATTCGCAGCAAGTTTCTCTTTCTCCATGAACACATTGAAATTAAAAGCAGGTGGTGCCATCTACAATAGAATTTGTAAAGTTTATTTAGATTAAGTTTATGATAGATTGAGTTCAACTAATCCAAATTACTAATGAACTCCCACTCAAAAACGACATCCCTCGTGTCCTTTTGGAGATTACATGAACCAAATCCACTACACCAAGTCCGATCATCACGTGAGTTGATATAGCTTCAAAGGCGAGCATGTATATGGGCATCATATCAACTATATGACTCATGCTTAACCTTTCGGTCCGTCTTCCCAGGCCATGTCTGTACGTGCTAGGCTCGCCAAGTAAGAACCTTAGTATTCGCGTGTGTAAAACTATCTTACACCCGTTCCTATGAAAGCGTAGATTCGAATACACCCGATCATCACGTGATGTCTCGAAACACGATCCACCGAATGGTGCATACTCAAGGAAGAACACATTTTTATCTTGATATCTAAATGAGGGATCATCTTATAATGCTACCAAAAGCGCCAAACTAGCAGTATAAGATTCTAACATCTAATGTATAAAGTGAGATGATATGGTCCATGCATTTGATCTCTATCACTTGCATCGTGGTATGATCTCTATCATTCCTTTGTGTGTAAAGCCAAGGTCTATAGAACTTACACGTTGAGTGTGTTGTAAGAGTATCTATCATACATCTACTTACAACAATACCATATCAATACACTAGCCCAGCAACGATCTAAACTAGACGCCTCTAATTTATCAATTGCAAGTTTTGCGTGGCTTAGGGCTTTCGGAGATAGAACCGTTCTCACCTACGAACATGAACCACAACGAGGATAAGTAAGTTATTATCAACTCGTTGTAAATCAGATATTGACTATAGTAGGAGAGACAGACACCCACCAGCCACTTATGCAAAACAAGTTGCATGTCAGTCGTGGAACCGGTCTCATGTACGATGACATGTAAGGTTGGTCCGGGCCGCTTCATCCCACTATGTCACCAATATCCAAAATACATAGAAGATGCAATAACATGATCATCCTCGCCCACATATAAACATATGTGTACTACTCATGCAAAGCAACTACGCATAGATCAGGCTCTGATACCATAGTTGGGTCCGCAGCATAGAAAAACAAAAAAATTCCTACGGTGTGAACTACACGCCATGATCTATCTACTAGGTACAAAGCAACGGGTGGACATACATCCAACGAGAACTTACCCTCGTAGACAACGATCTTTGTTAACGAGTAGGAACTCGTGGTTGATGTACTCGTACACTTGCCGATCTCAAGATCGTGAGGAAGTCCGAGCGCCGCAACTCAACAGCGCATCCGCACTCGCACACACGTTCAAGCCACCGGACAACCTCCACATCCTCGCTCCAGCGATCCAGCGGAAGCAGCAACTCCTTCCAGACGAAATGCCACCGGGAACATGTATCTCGCTAATCCGAGACCATGGGGGAATAATTCTAGAGGGGGAGAGAGATCCTTCACAAGGAAGTGTATGGATGAAGGAGGGAATGAGTGGCCTTTTATAGGAGGAGGGGGTGCCCCCTCTCTCCATGGCCGGCGCATGGGGGGGTGACCCCTCACCTCCCCCATTCATGTGGTGGTAACCCCTCCACATTAAAATGCCTCTTCAATTCCCTTTTAAAGTCTCCACTTTAAATGCATTAAATTTCTCCAAATTTAATGCTCTCTCATTTAATAAAACTATTTTTATTAAATTTATTCAGAATTTTGTTAATTACTTTAATTAACAAACATTCACATATAGCCCCTTGCAATATTTCAATATCACATGCAGAACCACTTTCTGCAATTTCACCCAAAACAATTTCCGGTTTCTATTGAAACAATTCCTGCGCTTTGCAATTCTTTCGTCTGAAACATATGTGCTCCAAAATGGTGTCCGGTAACTCTTAAGTGTGCCACCCTACGGTTCGCGAATAATGCAGACATGATCGAGACCCTTCTCCGATCAATAATCAGCAGCAGGACCTGGAGATTTGTACTGACTCCTACACATTCAACGATGACTTCTGTGATCGTGAGAACCTTTAACGCTTGTAAGTATATCCCTTTGTCTCTCGATATATTACATGTCCGAGATTCCATCATTGGTATCTCCATACCTAGTTTGATCTCGTTACCGACATGCACTCTTTTCTCGTTCAAGTGATATAACAATCTAGTGATCACATGACTTGCTTGCAAGCTATCTTAATGTGATATCACCGAGAGGGCCCAGAGTATATCTATCCGTCATCTGGATTGACAAATTCCACTCTTGATCCATGAGCCTCAACATAACACCTTCGTAGTACTGAACCCATCTTTATAGTCACCCTGTTACGGTGTGACGTTTGATGTTATCAAGATACTCTTCCGGTGTTAGAAATTAACATGATCTCATGGTCTAAGGATAAAGATTACTTCGTATGATGTTATAGCAATATAAACATAATGACTTGATCGTAATGCTATACTTCGGATGAATGTTCATCACATCATTCCACCAATTGTGTGACCTTGTTATTAACAACATCCAATGTCCATGATCAGGAAACCTTGATCATCTTGTTAATCAACAAGCTAGTCTATAAGAGAGGCATAACTAGGAACCCTTTTTGTTTATTAAACACACATGTATTGATGTTTCCAATCAATACAATTCTAGCATGTAAAATAAACATCTATCGTATATAAGGAATATATAATAACAACTTTATTATTGCCTCTCAGGGCATATTTCCTTCACGTTGGTCCCCACCACCAGCCCAAGGCACGGGCGTGGGGCCTACACCGCTAACAAGCTTGACAAGGTGAGCATGCCATGCCGCGCCTTCGGCTGCCTCTGGCGTGCGGCGAAGTAGACCTTGAGCCTTAAGCCACACAGCCCGCAGCATGGAAGCACCTCAGGAGTTCCCTCCCTACTCAGTACACACTCCGGTGTGTGGCTCGATGTCTCCGAGGTTGGTGAAGGTCTCGTAAGTGCTCCTTAGCCCCGTACCTGGTGCGCCAAAAGTCAAAGATTTCCATCCCGTGAAGGAACAAGGGGTACAACGAGCCATGAGTTCGTGAGGGTGCTGAACACGCGTTTGAATCTTCTCGATAGCGGTGGCTGCATTGGAGCTCGCACACGATAGAGAGTGAATACGGTGGTTTTTTACCTAGATTCAGGACCCTCGTGAGGAGGTAAAGCCCTTACTACTAGTTTGTTGTATTGCTCGTGGTGCTTCGTGAGGGTACAATGGTGGATGGATACTTAGGGTTTTAGATCGTAGGGATCGATACCTTCGTAAGGTAGGGACGGCCTCCCTTTATAGGGGTGCAAGGCCTCTTTCCCGAATCTTTGGGCGGGATGGGCTACCATACTGTCGTCCCAGGGAGAGCTGGTCTACTAGACTGCATTTCATGAACTAGGTCCATCCTCCCGAGTCGCCCCCGTCCTCTGTGGGGCTGCGGTCATGGATGACGTCCTTCTGCGGGGGCACGCCGGCTAGTAGCTCTCCTTGCACCAAAACAGGGGGACAAAACCTCTGTTGTCGAGGCTTCGTCGGCCCCAACTTTGGCTAAACTGTAGCCCACGTTGTCATACCCGGGTAGCATCCAATCCTACCATTGAGTTGTTGTTTTTCTCCGTGGTATGAAAAATACCATGCTATACCAGGTGGGATCGGAGCGATTCTCCATACCTCAGGAGGCAGACCTTGGGTATGCACCCCTCTCACGAGGTCCCTCGACGAGGACTACCTCGTCATGCCCTTGCTGGTCTGATCATGCCCTCGAGAGGTGCCAGGCCGGTTGACGGCCCAAGCTCCAGTGGGCCAGGGAATAGCCTATGTCCCTGGCCCGACACCTATCACACATGACGTGTGATGTATTTCTTGTTGTTCTTTGTTTTGTACATAAAAAACGAAACTATTACTTCAGAGGTGTGGCATGATTCTTTTTATTCTTCATTTGTTACTGAATAATTAAGGTAGTAGTTAAGATTTGAGATGTGTTGATAAAGTGACTGTTCTTGGTTTTCATAAAGTGTAAAGATTCAAAGGATAGTTTATTTGTTTTATATGTGTCCGGGTACACATACAAGATTATTTTCTCTGCATTATCTTTTGATGGATGTGTGTAGGTCCTACTTTGATTATTAAAAGACTCCCTCCTATCAACATTCTGCATGAAATCTGTCTTATGACCATCTGTCCATGACCCTACTCCAGCTTTCCCCAGCATAGGATCTTCAAGACGTAGCCATCCAAAAATGGATGTCAACAAGGTGGTAGTTAAGACGTGTGATGTATTTCTTGTTGTTCTTTGTTTTGTACATAAAAAACAGAACTATTACTTAAGAGTTGTGATGGTTAGGAATAACCACGACCCGACTCCGGCACGACGGCGTATGCGTATTGTGTGTACGTTTACAAACAGGTTTAGAGTTTCCAACTAGTACATGTTGGAGTGTCTGATGGCACACGATCGTTTGTTGTCCATGTAGTATACATGTTTGAGTCCGAGTAGGATAGGAGGTCGACTCGTACTCTAGCTGAGCATGTATATATAGATGTAACATGTCCCTGTAAATGGCATCACCGTGAGTTCAAAGCAATAAAAAAGACGATGCGCGACACGCGCATGTGGCAATCCTATTTGTGTCTTGGGTGCATTGCTAGTAGATTTGATCAGGTCGATCAAGCTAGCTTGGTCAGCTTGGTACTTGAGAGTTCCGCTCGGTTAAAAGGATCAACTAGGGGCGGATCAGTCAGGATAGCTAGCTTCGCAAGCGGGTCACCTCGGAAAGAACTCGACAGGGCTACAGGGTTGTCGCAGGTCGTCTCGTCGTAACGTCCCGGCGAAAGTACTGCCGGATTTGGGCCAACAATTGGTATCAGAGCCAAGGTCGTGGTCCGTGATCTGCTGAAAGTACAAGGAGGTCATGGCGATGGTGAAGTTTGGCGAGAGCTCGGCATCGACACCGGTGTTCGAGACGGTGGGCGCGGCTTTGTATCCGCGTCTGGATCGCAAGTACTACGGGCTATGGACACTTGTGATGCAGTGCGCCATGGAAGGTCAGGAGATTTGGGAGGCCATCCATCCTGGCGGCGATGAGTACGTCAAGAGAGGTGCGAAGTATCAAGAGGATTGCCAAGCGTTGACGACGCTCTACTCGGTCATGCCGACAGACGTGCTGCAGCAACTCCTCGGAATGAAATCAGCGAAGGATGTTTAGGGAGCGATCAAGCTGGTATGCGCAGGTGTTGACGATACTAGTGCTCACGTGGGGCAGTAGAAGGTTGTCTTGAACGACAAGATGAGATTGGTAGAACCGAATGTGACCCTGGTTGGTTCGCGAAGTGTGACGACACCAAGTACGGCGACCAAGGTGTCAGAAGAAGTCGGCGTGAGTATGTTAAGTTCTGAGAAGGAGGAGTTCACCTCAAGTTCAGAAGCGTAGGCAAAGAGTTCAAGGTGGAGGCGAAGATAAGAGCCCTACTCGTTGATCAGGTGGGTGAGCTGCATCAAACTGTGTTGACCATGGCACGGAGCATGATGAAGAATAAAGGCTTTCCGGGAAAATTCTGGGGTGAGACAGTCAATACAGCTGTGTATTTGCTGAACATGGAGCCAACTGAGAGTGGAGTTGGTATAACGCCGTACGATGCATGGTGCAGATGGAAACCCTCGGTTGATCATCTTCGCACTTTTGGCTGCGTGTCGCATGTCAAGACGGAGTCCGACAATAAGAGTAAATTGGCGGATCAGAGGACTCCAATGATCATGACGGGCTATGAAGGATCAAAGACATACCGTATGTGCAATCCTTATACGAATAAGGTGGTTGTCAGGAGCGACACAATCTTTGAGGAAGGCGAGTCATGGAATTGGGGATCCAACGAACCGGGATATCCAACTTTTCACGTCACGTGGGATCTTGAGTATGAAGAAAATATGGATCAACCAAGCTTATCCTTGTCAGCAAGTTCAGGCCTAAAAGAAGTTGATGGCCTAGGGGGAGGTCTAGGTGTGGACACCAGGCCAAAAGCACTAGGAATTCTCCCAGAAGACAAAGAGTTTGAAGAAAAGGCTAGTCAGTGGCCAGAAGATACGGAACTGGAAGGGTGCATAGCTGCATGCGCAGCGATACCTGCACTTGTTTGCCCAACAATTATAAGAGGAGGTCGAGTTGAAGCGAGCCTAGAAAACAGGCCAGCAAGGCTAGAAGGCGACGGTCCAAGAGTGTGGACTGGTGGCCAGACAGATGGAGGAGACCCAACAATAGGGGGTGCAGATCCATCAAGAGGCTTTTCAAGTGGATGTTGAGGGACATGTCGTGTTGTCGTGCTTAGAGGGTGATTGCTAAGAATAACCACGATACGACTTCGGCATGACGGCGTATGCGTATTGTGTGTACGTATACAACAGGTTTAGAGTTTCCAACTAGTACACGTTGGAGTGTCTGATGGCACACGATCATGTGTTGTCTATGCAGTATACGTGTTTGAGGCCGAGTAGGATAGGAGGTCGACTCGAAATCTAGCTGAGCATGTATATATACATGTAACCTGTCCCTGTAAATGGCACCACCGTGAGTTCAAAGCAATAAAAAAGACGACGTGCGACACGCGCGTGTGGCAATCCTATTTGTGTCTTACGTGCATTGCTACTAGATTTGATCAGGTCGATCAAGCTAGCTTGGCCAGCTTGGTACTTGAGAGTTCCGCTCGGTTAAAAGGATCAACTAGCGGTGGATCAGTCAGGATAGCTAGCTTTGCAAGCAGGCCACGTCGGAAAGCACTCGACGGGGCTAGCTTTGCAAGCAGGCCACGTCGCTGGCCATTTGAGATGTGTTGATAAAGTGACTGTTCTTGGTTTTTATAAAGTGTAAAGATTGATCTCGATCAAGGATAGTTTATTTGTTTTATATACGAGATTCGGGTACACATACAAGACATATAATCAATGTGAAACATGTCCTAGCACCCATGATTGTTTCGTGCGATCAAGATCTTAATATTTTTATTCTCAAGTTTGCATGTATCACCTCTCACAGATTATTTTCTCCGCGTTATCTTTTATTGGATGTATGTATCTTGGCTTTCCAGATCTAATGGTAAGCTTGTTTGTGAGTTGTACAACATTAATGTGACAGAGATAAAAATAAGAAGATCCATTACTAGGAAAACAAGACCATGGATGAGAGGTCACGTGCAGATTGAATTAAAAATGGAATACATCTGATGGTACAAACCCACAAAAGCATGAAAATTAACTAGAAATATTTTATCCCGGAAACATGAGGTGAGGAAATGGTGAAATAAATTAAGACGACATTATTCTGGTGAGCCAACACACCTAGGTGCGGAGGCAATCCCCGGGAAATACAACACATATAGCTTTAATTTTAGCCAAGGGACGTATAGCCGGTGTTGCAACATGGCCCTGGCTCCGCCGATGAGAACACTGGTGTGTATACTTCGACCGTAAGGTGCTCAGTATTCCGAAGAAAATCGACCTTGATGGTACCAGTTGCAAGAGCAAACTCCCCAGTCCCACCGGTAACAGCCAACTGACCATTTAGCCCCAAGGCGTTTCCCATCACTTCAAGGGTGGATCCTTTGAAACTACAAGGATAATAAAATGGGAGATGTAGTAAAATATGAATCAGGGAGATGAGTTTATATTCGGACAAGAATTACAGTTTGCCATCTGTTTGAAAATAAAAGAGCTTCTAATGAAGTCCTAATTTACACAATTTTCATAGTTTGACGGTATATTTATAGAGGAGAATACCTGCATCTACTTTTATGGGTAGATAGAAAATTAGTGTCATTCCATTTATCATGAAGGCTATTTTTATAGTTGTGCTTATGAAGCTTATTAAAGTTTAACACATGACATCTCTTAAATGCTCGGGTAATTGGAAACTGAGGAAATAAACATTACATAAACAAAAAAAAAACGACTGCGTACCTGCCATCCACGAACACTATGACGAAACTAGGTATCCATGCACCAGCAAATATGGTGCTTCCTTGTCCACGCGCGACCAGCTTGGCCCCCACGCCCTCTCCTTCAAATATCCTCCAGTTGGCCGCAACAGTATGCCCAAGTACGCCTACAAGGGTATCCTGCAGGGTTTTTTGGGTGTCTTGCGCACGATCCATGACTAGGTTGCGGAGGATAGTTTTCTTGTACTGAGTGGGTGGAGGGACAATGGAGACCTCGACATTAGGAGGAATAGCAGCCATGATCGAGTTTTGAGGATATGCAAGAACTAAGGTTCCGTTGGATATACTCAAGCTGCCCTACTTAACCATGATCGAGATGTATTTATAGACGAGGGGACGCCTCAACTAGTGGCGGCCTGCTACAGAGTGCATACACTGAAGCACCGCCTAGCACACATGGCAGCGAGTGCAGCATGCATGTGTATCCGAGATTCCCGAACACTAGGACAAAACATTTGTATCGTGCCCTAGTGACCTACACATCAATCGAGACTCAAGAATTAAATTAAACACCGGCCAATAGAATGACCAAGTAAAGACAAGTTGCTTCTCAGCCTTGTCCTGCTACTCTAATTAAACCAAAGAGAGAGTACACTTTGCAACGATTCAATAATAATTCTATCTGTAATTACTCGTTTGCATCTGCCAACTTGTTCATGGATCGAAACGAAATAAGCTGAATTCTTTTTCTTGTTTCTGCAAGATGCTTTGGTTAGAGATTCCTTGATGCATGTGCCCAAGTTGCTTGTAATCGGATCGTGTTATCTATATTTGGCGTACAAAATGCTCAGGGGGATTTTTTTGGCATGAATTTAACATAACGTTTGAATCCAAATTTAGAAAAACGACGGATCGGCTGTACCCTCCTCCCCTCCTCCTTTTTAAAATAGATGTCGTAAACTTTCAAAATTTGGATATATCTAGATACTATTTAATATCTAGATCCATCCAAATATAGAAAAACTTTCGTCATGTATTTTGAGACGGGAGAGTATAAGACATAACCAAGGCGGCTGAATCGACGAGCATCAAAGTTTTAGTCTCATTTTGTCAATGATGACTATGCTATACATGGTTTTGTAGCTTATGCTGAAGAATAACATGGTACATTTATGCATGTTTGGGGAGGTCTAAAATTAACACACTACAATAGAACACAGCGGCCTTGCCGGTTAATGTCGAGGCACACGGCTATGGACGGAATCAGACTGGTCGCCGCCAACCATCTAGCTATTTTTGCGTTCATCTTTTCATCGACCTCTAAGTTTATTCGCCGCATGTTATCTCTCCTATTGTGCTTTTACGCTCTGCTCCGGCAACGAGACGACAACGACACACGGGATCGCGTGCTAGCGCTGCAAAAAAGATAAAAAAAATTGATGCCATATGGCGATAACGGTCATAAAAGATCCAGCGCAACGAGTTCCCCTATTCTTTTTTTTGTTTGAGAAAAAGCTGCATTCATTCATTCAACCTCCGAAAGCATCCGAGGTCACCAAGTTCACAATACACACAGGGGTACACATATTACACAATTTAGAAAAGCAGCCTTCTGAAGCTAAAGAATGAGCAATGCCATTAGCCGTACGTCGCATCCACTTGACCCGATGGTCATCAAAGGATCGGAAATCCCCCTTAATCTCCTGCACTAGCTTCCCATGAAGAGATCTATCGACATCCACACTATGCAGTTTGCTAGCCACATTCAAGTCGTCGGTCTCCAGAACAACCTGTCCCAAATTTTGCTCCTTTGCCAGGGACACAGCGCGCTTACACGCACGTAATTCGGCTTCCTCAAGGTTAACAATGTAAGCGAAAAAATGACAAGCCCCAGCAACGAAACCTCCATGTTCTTCGCGAGCGACCACTCCTCCATCGCCAAACC
This sequence comes from Avena eriantha, assembly GCA_910589775.1. Taxonomy (NCBI): domain Eukaryota; kingdom Viridiplantae; phylum Streptophyta; class Magnoliopsida; order Poales; family Poaceae; genus Avena; species Avena eriantha. Next base: position 71,616 of record CAJUXJ010000037.1, read on the forward strand.
CTGCCTCCTTCATGAACGCCCCATCAGCATTAACCTTCGACCATCCCGCATGAGGCTTCGTCCATCGCTCAACCAGCTTAAACTGAGCAGGAGCCTGCCGGAGCCTTCCGGAACCCGCCTCTCTAGGCCAGATCCACGAGAGCAAACAACAAACAGATCTTTGTCTTCTCGCTAAAGGAACCCTAGGACCGTCTGTATTGGACGGAACAACAGGCTCCCACGCCGCCATCCGCCGCCCGCCCCCTCCGGCGGAAGAGGAGACAAGCCTGTAATAACCATGCGCTCCCGCCGGTCCATCGGCCCGAGCAAGAAACATCGTGCCGCCTCCCCACGCACCTTCAGGCAACCAAAAGGTCGTGCCTATGGCGGATCTAGGCAGAAGCCTAGACCTATGACCACATCCGCCACACCTTGCGATGATACCCGATGGGTAAGCCGCAGCCGCAACACTGTCTGGGCACCGGCCCAACCGTCACCAGCAGCCGACCTCCACGATCGGATCTCACGCCCAGGGGGCAGCCACCGCCACCACACGACCAGCGCCTACCCCAGCCGCCACCAGCGAACTGCCGACGCGATCTGCTCTCCCCGGCCCCTTCGGTGTCAGTCCCACCGCCACCGCGGCCGGTGCCGGTGGCAACGGCGGAGGGGTGGTAGATCAAGGAGGGGGTGGTTGGCGGCGGGATTAGTAGCCCCCTGGCGGCGCCCTAGGGTGCGCCACGGGAGGGGACGGTACTCTGCACGTAGCGCTGAAAATAATCTCTGGTACCATCAAATGATGCCTATATGTAGTTATGGAAGATACTTTGAGAATTTACATCCAGGAACCTATGAAACATACTAACATCTATTAATTGTGATATGTTTAGCAATCATGCTAATATATGCGAGTAATTTACTATTTTGAGAAAGTAGATATGATCATTAAATACATCAGAGTTCTCCCTAATGTAATAAATTTTGCTACAATTTATGTCGTTTTCTACAGATAAAAAGAGGGTACACGGTTCAGATGTTTCACATTTTTATGATATTTTTAAAAATATATATTTTTCACAAGGGGCAGATGCTAAATATATAAGTACAGTAAAGAGGTAGATTCGGACTATATTATCATTTGTTGAGATTCTCATTATAGTATTTTATTAATATACAACTTTCACGCTTTCTCACAGGAAAGTATGGTATGTCGATCAGAGTATAAATGTTAGTAAAGAGTCGATTCTAAATTAGATTAAGAGTCGATTCTAAATGGATGCATGCTTAACAAATTAGCAAATTGTCATAGAAAATATAAACAAATTACAAGACAATCTAAGAAAACTATGAATTTCTCACATCTGTATATTTGTATATGTGGACTATGGAGGTATTTTATTTGCATGAATTGATTCTAGGGTTACTTTCAGAAAAAAATAAAGACAATGCCGTCGCATTTGTGAGAGCCACCAAGCTAGTTTCGAAAAAAGTGGCTCCCACCAACTAAGGGGAGACTCCAAACTCGGCCTTGTGCGGCTGCCCTTTTAAAAACAGTGAGCACGTTGGATCACACGATACACAGCCATGAAGACCGTGATGCCACGGGCCACCGGCGCAGAGATCCGACGCCCACTCTTCCTTGGAGTTTTGCCCCACTAGCCACTTGTGATGTCTGGTTGAAGCAACGAAGACCCAGAAGTAGAGATTTGAATTCAAGTCTCCATTTTAATTTCTCGCTTCCACGCATTGGCGATCGTGTGACCGACACCACAGCTGTCACTACATACTAAACTATGGTTCCTGGCGCGAGATCTGAAGCGCCCAGCAGTGGTCGATGCGGAGCTTGTCGATGCTTCTCACATATATGCCATGTCTGCGCGCATATATGCACCGCAGGAGATGAGAACTGTGTGCTGGCGGCCTAAACATTGTCCTAACATAGATGGGGAAAATGGGGCAAATCTGGACGCGGCTATTTGGCTCATACGCACCCTTTATTTAAATTTGATTTTTTTTTAAATTCGAAATGCCAAAAAAATTTAAAAAATATATGTGCACGTACATCTTCAAGTTTTAGGTGTGCGCAAAGTCGTTTCACGGAAAATGGAAATTTTGGGTAACTTGTGCAAAAAAAATCAAAAATTAGTGCTAAAATAAGACAACTTCTTCTCTTTTTTGCACAACCCACAAAATATATCGGTTTTTCATGGAATGACTTCGCGTGAACCTAAAGCGTGAAGCTACACATGAATATATTTTTTTGAAAATTTTCAACATTTTGAAATATGTTATTTTTGTACCGGACGCAATCTATCTATACTATTAAATGGCCAGTGGTCTTGATGGTACGTCTGTCAATCCGTCTTGGATCGCTAAAATTGAGTACGTCTTCGATCGCTAAATTGAGTTTGAAGCGGGGCCGCTCATATATCCGTACGTATCGAGTCCGGTCTCCAGGACTAAGCCCCAAAAAATATACCATCGCTAAGTCCCTGCTAATCCTTACTGCTAGCCATCCAACTGCCCGCCCGACAGTACGTACTTGCTGCAGGCTGCAGGGACAAGCAACAGCCGTCATTCTGATTGATAGTCGCCACACCAACGACACGGCCTTGATCGGCGAAGAACTTGGAGAAGTTGTAGACGACACAGCTGCGCTGTTGCGGCCAAGCGCGGCGACCACCTCGGCTTGATCGGGCCGAGCAAGGCTTGGAGAAGTTGTAGACGACGTAGCTGCGCTTGTGGCCAAGCGCGACGACCACCTCGGCATGATCTGGCCGAGCACGGTGTGGTGTGCTCTTGCCTTCTTGGATGGAGGCGGGCAGGCGACGCTTTTCCCTTCATGAAAATCCTAATGCCTACAAGACGTAGAGCTCCAGGAGTAGGTTGACGTACATGCTTAGCTCTAGGCGAAGACGAACGACATCCATCAGAATGTGACGACCGCGACCAGCGCCATTGGACACTGCATTAGGTGGCCGTCATGAAAAATGAACGGGTTAGCAGCAAGTTCTTGGGCACCGGGTTGTACATGTATTATTGATGTCATGAGGTAGGCCTCCGGGAAAGCCACGCTATGTGCTAGCGTTGCAAAAATCTCATGCGACGATTATAATCTTAATTGTATAGGTCAGCAATACCACGACGGGAGGCTCTAGGCGCTCACAAACAATGGTGAGTTGGTGACCTCCTCGCGTTCGATCTTGGCTACAATGACATGAGCGAGGCAAATATCTGCGAGTCAAGACTGTCATCGCCGGCAGTGGTTACCCTGGCCTGGGGTAATGGGCTACAAATCATGCATCGGCGAGCTTCTCATGATAAGCAACATCATAAAACGTGCATAATGATGTAGGTTGTTTTCTGGTCGTGATAGTCGGAGTTGTAGCGGGTGACCCGACCACGAGACGCTTTCTGTGAGCTATGCGAGTGTATGCGATCAGTTGCATACCCACAAGCCTTAATCAGAAGGATTTATATAGACACGGCATCGGGGATAACTATGAATAAGAATATTTGAACTACCAGTTTACAATTTTATTCATACATGGAGCATGTGCTATTTTAATATGTGCTTCACTTGTATGGATCACGGATGGATTATGTCAGTGTTTCAAAAAATTAACCGACATTGCTCTAACTCAATGATGTCGGATGAAGACTAACCGACTTCTAAATGGCAAAATGAGGTACATATCTAGTTGTCTTTTCTAATTTATATGCATATTAAATAGAACCATTTCAAAAATTTATAGAGGTGGATCTTAAATAGAACCATTTCGAAAATTTAAGATAGAGGTGGATCTTAGTTTACTAAGAAATAAGTAACTGGAACTTACTTTCTATTCATATCATGTCGAACTGAAATCTATAATCATTTTAGATTATATTTTTATGTAGTTTTTTTAACCATATGTTTTCTATACATCTCACATTAATTATATTTAATGTATGATGACGAGAAAAGTTTTTGTTTGAGAAACATGAAAAAAATTGAAAGGTCATAGCAACGCACGAGCATTCAGCTAGTACTACTAAAAGACATAAGGTCTTCATGGTGTGGTACATCCTTAATTATTTCCAATTTAAGCATCCACTTCAGCATCTATGTCCGCCAAGAACACGATGACGCTGCTGCAGAGCACCTGCTAAGCACCAGCCTTCACCACGAAAGCTCCATCCGTTGCCAGGTCTCGCCATTGCTGCCAAATTTCTAGCTCGGGGAGAGGGAAAGTAGAAAGATGCTCAACCGTGTCAAGTGATTGGCCGTAGCTAAACTGGCTTGGGTACAACTCTACGCTGAGTAGGACATGCCGAGCACAAACGCATATATGCTCTGGCATTGCAGAACATAGAAATATATAAAAGGGGTAAAAAGTGGAAGAAAGTATGTTAAATGGGGTAATATTGAGAAATTTCTGCTAAATTGGGTAAAAAGTGTCACAAAGTTGATATTGGGGGGTAAAAAGTAGAATTCACTCTAAAATAAAACATGTGGGAGGATGTGTACGTCGGTCATGTATAATGCACATCTATCGTGCAACTGTTTCAGATGTGCTTTATCATTTTGCATTACAAGTAATTACAGAAGGTCTTTCTAATACAAATGGTTGGTCTTTAACCGTGTTGCGCATAAACCAGTTCGTTGAGAACTCTTGTTTGAACTTTAGCTATGATGGCATAGCGAACAATTCAAATATTTCTTGACAGAAATTGAGTAAGAGGTGTTTGGCTTTATTTACAAAGCGGGGTGCAAGGCTCTGTTTTGAGGAGGAATTGAGTAGTAGGTAACCATGTTAATGCTCGACGAAATAGTTCGGCCGAGCAGTTTGAAAAAGATTAATATACATGAATATTTTTATGTTTTATATTTACACATGAGACGGGTGATAATAGAAAACGGACACTCTGCTAGTGACCCTAATATACTATACTATTCTGTGGTGCAGAGAGCTTCCTGTGCCCGTTTCCGTTTTCAGACGAGGGCAAGAACACAGCTCTCCTTATAAATTCCCTCCCCCTATGCACAAAAACCTCCACGCCTGCATATGCCATCAATCGATCGACCACCTCTGCAAGTCCCACATAGCTCTCCGTCATTCTTCCAACTTGGAGCAGGAAGCCCCCTTAACTTGGAGCAGGAAGCCCCCTCATGTATGTACATACCCTTCTATTATATGAGTTATTAGTAGTGGTGCCTGGATGCATTCGCTAATGAACTCCATTTCATCCATGCAGCATTCTCCGTATGTGTCCGCGTGCGCGTGTGTGTGTCACATAGAGAAGATGAGCCTGACCCTCAGTACGGCGTTGTGGGTGGTGGGCAAGGCACTTGCGCGGGCCCCTATTACGGATGGCCTGCTTGAGGCCTGGGCAGCCAGCAAAAACCTGTGACAACGTCGAGGCCCTCAGCATCGAGCTGCTACTCGTCAAGGCCATGCTTGAAAATGCCAACGACAAACAGCTTGGCGACCGCCCAGCACTGGAGCAGCTGTTTCAGACGATGCGGGACTCCGCGTAGGAGGCTGAGAACGTGCTCGACGAGCTTGATTACTTCCGCATCCACGATGAGCTCAACAACACCTTTGATGCTGCCAATTGTTAGCAATAATCTTGCGTGGAGTTGTAATTGATCGGGTCAGTGTCTAAGGTAGTGTCTACGTGTTAGTACTAGTTGGAGACGCGAGTCATTGTCGGTATCAAGGCAATTATGTCATACGTGAGTGTCTAGTTTTTAGGTAAGTTGAGTACAAGTCCTGACCGTCTCCGGCTAGGCTAGGTAGTTCCTGTACGGGTGTTAGTAGGTTTAGGTCGGTTGTCTGGTTACCTATGCGTGTATAAAAACACACCAAAGGTCTCTAAGATTGTACCGTGTGGAGTTGAGAAGAAAATAAAGAAAAAGAACTGGCACGACACGTGCCCTCACTATAGGAATAGATAGCTACGCCGACGACCGGGAGCTGGGGCCGTCGGCGTAGTCACGAGCTGGGCGCCCCAGGAAGCTGGCCATCGGCGTAGAATTTCCCTCGGCGTACGAGAGCTACGCCGACGGCTGCCCTCGGCATAGCTATTTTCCTTTTTACCTCATTAATCTTTAAAAAATCATAACTAAATCATTCTAATTCAGAAAAATACAAATAATATATCAAATTTTGCAGAAAAATAAGATCTATCTATCTACACTCAAATATTATACATTTGTAAATAAAAATTAAGTAAAACATAAAACATTACATATAGTTTGAAACGAGCATAAAAAATTCAAAAACGATCCAAACAATGCGAAACCTTCGCGTGGAGTCATATTATGTGATATAGTTGCAAGGAAAAATATCAAACTTGGTATATTGATTATGTCTCAAAAAAACCTTCACAAAATGACCTATCTCATTCGAGGTATATTGACTTTCGGGTCAAATGACCAATGTTATGGCTAGAATCAAGGCATAGTTTGTGATAATGTGTCTATATTGTGCATGAATGTGCATCATGGGATGGCGAACAATGTTGTAGGAGGAATTTTTCCTTTTCATCGCACAAAAAAGCCATTTTCCATTTTCCGAGCGCAAAAAACGGGGGATTTTGTGAAGCAACCACCAAAATGGCTAATTCAAAATGCTCCCACCCCATTTTTCAAAAATACTAGACCACATTATACATGGATAATGTCCTAACAGGGGATCTCAAACCTTTCCGTCCATCCCTGGTGAAAAAGAAAAATTTCTACCGAATCGGTAGGAAGTGGGTCAGATATGAACTACAGGTACATGATCTGATGCTCAATATTTTTTACAAAAATAATTTTTAGGTTCATAATATGCTATTTCATCAAAGATCCACTTCAAGTTTAGCGAGGCTCAGCCCCGAACTGAGAATCTTCATGCCCGTCGTTGGACAAAGTTTGACGATAGTTTGAAACGGGCATAAAAAATTCAAAATGGATCCAAACAATGCGAAACCTTCGCGTGGTGTCATATTATGTGATATAGTTGCAAGGAAAAATATCAAACTTGGTATATTGATTATGTCTCAAAAAAACCTTCACAAAATGACCTATCTCATACGAGGTTTATTGACTTTCGGGTCAAATAACCAATGTTATGGATAGAATCAAGGCATAGTTTGTGATAATGTGTCTATATTGTGCATACATGTGCATCATGGGATGGTGAACAATGTTGCAGGAGGAAGTTTTCCTTTTCATCGCACCAAAAAGCCATTTTCCATTTTTCGAGCGCAAAAACGGAGAGATTTTGTGAAACAACCACCAAATGGCTAATTAAAAATTCTACCACCCCATTTAAAAAAAATACTAACCACCTTACATGGACAATGTCCTAACATAGGGATCTCAAACCTTTCCGTCCATCTGTGATGAAAAAGACAAATTTTACCGAATCAGCAAGAAGTGGGCCAGGTATGAACTACATGTACATGTTTTGATGCTCATGATTTTTTACAAAAATAATTTTTAGGTTCACAATATGTTATTTCATCAGATCCACTTCAAGTTTAGCGAGGCTTAGCCCCGAGCTAAGAATCTTTATGTCTGCCGTTTTAAACGGGCAAATGAAATTATGGCTAGAATCACGTCATAATTAGTTATAAGTTGATATGGATATCATATTTGGATTCCTATCATTTTTCTGATCAATTTAGACATATTATTTGTCGAATTTCGATTTACGGATTTAGAGATATTAATTATTCCATATTAAATAGAAAAATACAAAATAAATAAAATCATTATATTTTTATTTGAATTCAATAATATTTTTACTTATTCATTGTTGTTTACATAAATAATTGTTTGTAATTTCAAAAAATACAAACATGTGACATGATGATATAAGAGTTAACAGGATTGATATCATAGTATTGATAACATTGTATAAATTGCTTTGTGGGAACAGATTTTGAAGGAACAGAGAAGTTATGCGTGCTAGGGGTGGAGTAGTGTTAGGATGGGTGACCGACCGGGAAGTTTCATCATAAGTGCAATTTGACTTACGATTAAGTGTAATTAGTGTTGAAATTGTTCCAAGCGAGAGATTAACGAGTCAAATAATTCAAACATTAAAAAAATATAGAATTTTTTTGAATTTTTTTGAATTTTTTAAATTATTTTTGCACCCGGTCGTTAGGCTATGCCGACGGTAGCTACGCTGAGGGCTACCGTCGGCGTAGCCTACGCCGACGGCCTCCTCGCGCTCCGCTGAGGGAGATCGTTGCCGAGGTGCTACGCCGAGGGCAGCCCTCGGCGTAGCCTACGCCGACAGGGATCGGGGCTACGCCGACGGCTTTTGGCTCTCGGCGTAGCTTGCGGTTCCTGTAGTGCCTTGGCCATAATTTTTTTTGAGCGTGCTTCTTTGTCTAGTTTGATTCTTTGTCTAGTTTGATGTAGTCGATCTGTGGCAGATTCCGAGCAAGGGTCGGGGCCATGAGATGAGAATCACAAGGGTCGGGGCCATGAGCTCATCCAAACTGCATGCCACACCGTCAAAGCTTTTGCCACCTCCGGTAATCCTGAAGAAGAAGATGTGGCACAACGGGTCCCCTGTTGTCCTCTGTGGCGTGGCAGTGGCAGGCGCAGGGCACCCAGAAGCTCATCCTCCGCGCCAAACATAAGGCAGGCTGTTGAGGAGGTCCGCGGATGCACGAGCAAGCTTGATAACCTCTTTCCTGGCTCCTCCTCGTTACTAAATGTTGATGTTGGTGATGATAATTCTGCTAAGTCAATACCCCCTCCATCCCAAGGCTTAAGGCATATAATTATTTTGAAAAGTCAAGTCATGTAAAGTTTGACCGAACTTTTAAAAAAAATTATTAAGAACTATTATATTATATAGATACCATGTGAAAACATGTTTTATGATGAATGAAATGGTATGAATTACGTAGTGTAAATATTAATATTTTTCTCTAAAAACTTGGTCAAACTTAGTTGGTTTGACTTAAAAAAAAATTATATGCCTTAAGCCTTGGGACAGAGGTAGTACTAAGTAAAAACAATGAAGAAAAACAAATCTTGCAATTTAGCAGAGTAGAAGTCTCTAAGTGCACGAAGCAAATCGTGGACCACCTACGGCCCTTGCGTGTAGAGGTTTCCACCATTTTACTTGGTTGTAGCCGTAGCATTGCTCTAAAATTTGCCCATAATCGTCCCATCACCATCTCTGAAAGCATAGAACCCAAAATGTATGGGAGGGACGTGAATAGCATCATAAATGACATCACTAAGGGAAAATATTGTGCCAAGGACCTAACCATACTTCCAATTGTTGGTGCAGGGGGCATAGGGAAGACAACTATGACACAACACATATATCACCACAAAGAAGTGCAAAACCATTTTAATGTCGTAATTTGGGTGTGTGTTTCTCTTAATTTCGATCCAATTAAACTGCTTGAAGAGATTAAACAAAAAATCCCTAAAGTTGAAGATGAGAAAGAGGGTAGTACAACCAGAGAGGCCATTGCACAAAGACTTAAATCCAAAAGATTCTTGCTTATAATGGATGATATGTGGGAGTGCAGTAATGAGGATGACTGGAAAAGGTTGTTGCTTCCATTCAAAAAAACACAAAAGAATGGTAATGTAGTTATGGTCACAACTCGATTGCCGGAACTAGCACAAATGGTTAAAACAACTGAACATTCGATAGAACTAGGAGGTTTAGAGTCCGGAGAGTTTAGGAAGTCATTCCTAGCATTTGTCTTTGATCACGAGCAATATACAATGGATCACTTTTCGTTGCTTGAGATCGGAGATAAGATAGTCAAAAAATTGAAGGGCTCTCCTCTTGCAGCAAAAACTGTTGGCAGATTACTGAGAAAGGACCTTGATCCGTATCACTGCGAAATGTCCTAGAGAGTAAGGAATGGGAGACACAGTCCAATGGCCATGACATTATGCCGGCATTGAAGCTTAGCTACGACTACCTCCCTTTCCGTTTAAAACAATGTTTTTCATTCTGCGCATTGTATCCTGAAGATTACATGTTTACTAGCACATATCTCATTCACGTTTGGGTAGGAATGGATATTTTGCATTCTGGTAGTCGAAACAAAACGGTTGAAGATATTGGTCAAACCAATTTAAATGATTTGGTAACACATGGATTTTTTAGAAAATATGAAACTGATGGGCGTCAAAGATATATCATACATGACCTGCTGCATGATTTAGCATCGAAGGTTGCATCTCATGATTGTCTTAGTTTACATCGCTCCAATGTGAAGTCGGTACAATTCCCGCCATCTGTCCGTCACGTGTCTATCATCATTGATAGTGCAGGTGATAGTGATGGAGTGACTCAGGAAAACTTTAAAAGCGAACTCATAAAACTGAAGACAAAATTGAACATTGAAAGTTTGCAAACTTTCTTGATCTTTGGGGGGATAGATGAAGGTTTTGGACACATTTTCAGTGATTTGTTTGAGAAAGCTAATGGCCTGCGTGTTCTTCATTTGCGCGAAATTTCTAATCCCGTGGAGTCCATGTTTTATAATTTTTCGAAATTTCTCCACCTATGATATTTACTGCTAGGAACCGTGTGTAAGTCCGAAATTTCTCCACCTACGAGCTTCAAGTTTAGATCATTTGCACCAAGTTCAGAAGAGAATATCACCAAATCTACCGGAAACCAGAAATTGGCCTTGAGGAAGAGGAATTGGGCATGGCGACGAGGGGATCCACCGTGTTGGCGAGCTTCCGTCAGTGCTTGGCGGAGGCCCGCGTGAGGCGCCGCACCTCATGGGCCACCTCCACCTCCCCGGCGCGCACCCGGTCGACGAGTGCCCGCAGCGCCTCTGCAAGGGCCGCTCCGCTTCCACATCGGTAACAGCTGGCCCCTGCACGCGCAGGTTAGGGTTGGCCACCACCCGCCGAGAACCTGTACTAGACCCTCCTCCAGGCCACGAGCACCGCCGGCAAAGTTACACGCTTTGGGTTTTGGTTGTTGGAAGTCAGAGGAAAGAAGAAGGGGAGACGAGGAGGAAGGAAGGTAGCCGACGAGGGAGTGGTAGAGAAGGCGACGCAGGTGAGAGCGACGTGGCCAACGGGGAGCGGCGGGGAAAGAGGACGAGGTGGTCAGCGCTAGAGAGAGGAGGTGGTGGGTTGTTTGTCAGGAGAAATATAAGGATCATTCTGCAAAATGTCCGACGCGGCCGTTAATTCGGGCCGGAGGGAGTACTTTATTTAATGCTCTATTTCTAACGTCCACTGTTACTCTTTACTTTTTACATGGTCCCCACGCACTTGAATTTAGTCCCGGGGTGCTTGACTTTTTTGTTGTATAATCTGAATAATCTTATTTGTTTCCATCAACTGTGCAGGGCTCTTTTTATTGGAGTTGTACATTCTTCTAGCCATGCAGTCCATCCCATATGGAACTTCTTCACATATTCGAATCTCTGGTAAGTACGTTTTCCTATGTGGAACTTCATTTCCATGCTCTACCATATCATTAAGAACTCTTTGTTATACTCCCAGAGATATATCATACATAGGTAAACTCATTTTGCGTTTAATTTTCCATTCTCCCTCTGAAGTCTAAAAAAATAGCTTGCCTAAAGCACTGTTTAAAATTTCTTCACAGAAATACTCATAAATTTTGTGGGAATCATAGTTATCTGCTGATGCGTTCTCATGATTTTGTTTTTTTTCTTCCTGGACGAAAAATCATGAAATCTATAACGTATTCACCCATTTTTTTTGGTTTGTCTGCAGGTGTTCATCTCCTCATTCTTAGTTGGCATTTTAATTTGGGTCATCACTATAGACTCGGTGGTGTACTTGGATACCTAATTCAGCCTTAAGGATCTAAGAGCAAAATAGTACCAGGCATATTTATGCGTGCATGGAGTCACTATTGGAACTCATAGGTATGCCCAACATGTTCTCCTGCTGCATCCTTATTGATGTTGCTTGAGAAAATAGTAGAAATATGAATAAATGTTTTGTTCCAAACTTTCAGATTCAGATGATGGCTGTCTAAGAAATTCAGAACTCAAAAAGGCAGTAGTAGCAAAGGCCTGAAGGCAAAGCTCCAGTGCCATTGACGAGGGCGTGCGAGGCGAGCAGACGCACAGCGCCCCCAAAATTTTGGGCCCCCCAGATCATATGCACACACTATGGGTCGCCATGGATATGAAATTCCAATGTTTAAATTGTCTGGCCGTCTTTGAAGAAGACGAAGGGTCGATATCACCAACGAGAGAACGAGGTTCCCTCCTCTCCTCTCCCTCTAGTGAACAGTGCTTTGAGAGTCGCCTCCTCTCCTCCGGACCGACCTGAAGCCTCTCCGGCTGGCGATGCCGGTCGGCGACGGCGGACGGGGGGCGCCGGATCCGTAGTAGTAGCTAGTAGATCTAGGGTTCTTGGATGTTTGCCAGTAGTATGGAGCAGGCCCGGCCCTGAGGGGGGGCTGGAGGGGCGGCCGCCCCGGGCCCGGGAAACGTAGGGGGCCCTAGCCAAGGTATGTGCTGGCAGCAGAGAAATTGCGAGAGGCGCCATTAGCGCACCGGAAGTTCTTCTTTGTCCAGAGGAAGAAGAAAAGTGAAGCGTTAGGGAGACGATGCCTTGGGCCTGTCTTTCATCTCTTACCTGTTTCCTATATAGCGGACTGGGCCTTTCTTCTTTTACCACCGGATGGTTAAGTGGGGGTCGGCAGCACCAGGCTAGGGCAGGGAATGCGTCGGTTTAGAATTGCCGTTTTATTTTTCCAAGATGGTGGAATCAGCGATCAATCGCAATACATACCGTGCTTGCAGTTGCATGTCAAAGAGAACGTGCTTCTAGTGTAAAAGACTACTCCCTCCGTTTCAAAATATAAGATATTTTAGTTTTGTAAAAAGACTGTATCTAGACCTTTTTTAGTGTGTAGGTTCACTCCAAAACTAGATGAACCTACACACTAAAAGAAGTCTAAATACACTTCATTCACAAAGCTAAAACATCTTATATTTTAAAATGGAGGGAGTACCTAGTAGGATTTCGTTCTTTTTTTTATAAGGTTGATTCCCTGTTATAAATTGATATTTTATTGTTCTATAAGTATTTTCTTAGTTTGACCGTACCAGTTGATTCTTCTATTTGATTAATGTATTAATTATGTTTTTGAAATCCGACGTTGGACATCATATGCTTGCACTGGCTAATTATTTGTTATCTTGCTAATATATATTATTGTCACATAATTTGGTCATCATAATGTCGGTTTAAGTTTAACCATACTAAAATTTTAGTTTGTTCTTCGCCATCACGTGCAAGCACAGTTTGGCTTGTTGTATGGTAAATGTAGTTTGACTTGTTGTATCGTCTTTAAATTGATAATGGAGACGTGAACTTCTTGCATTACCACAGGGATTGTAACCACATTTATAGGCCAACAAGGTTGAACTAAGGAAAAGAAACATCAAGTGGAATCGAATAAACTAGCGGAATGGTCTAGGTGCAAATTTTGGCATAACCAAAGAACCCTCCTTACTGGCGGAGCGGCATGCCAAAAAAAGAAGCTCGGATGTGGATTCAAAACATCGAAGGATTTCAACGGAAATACCCCATGTTCTCTTAATAATAGTGCCACCGAAAACAAGAAAACCGGAAACCTTTAATGAATATGTATCTAGGTATATTATATTTTTTTAAGGGGCCCGTTTTCTAACTTTCGCCCCGGGCCCCTAAAATCTCAGGACCGGGCCTGCCAACACCTGTGGGACGTCATCGAGTTCGGCGTGGACGGGGGCAGTGATGATCGTGCAACTCTGTCGGCTCTACTCCAAGCTGTGCCGCCAGACGTTGGCGTTGAAGGACTGCGCCAAGACCGCGTGGGAAACTCTGAAAACCATGCGGTTGGGCTATGAGCGCGTGCGGGAGGCGAAGGCCCAAACCCGCCGCGGTGAGTGGGAGGAACTCAAGTTTAAGCCCGGCGAGTCAATCGGAGCGGCATGCCAAAAAAAGAAGCTCGGATGTGGATTCAAAACATCGAAGGATTTCAACGGAAATACCCCATGTTCTCTTAATAATAGTGCCACCGAAAACAAGAAAACCGGAAACCTTTAATGAATATGTATCTAGGTATATTATATTTTTTTAAGGGGCCCGTTTTCGAACTTTCGCCCCGGGCCCCTAAAATCTCAGGACCGGGCCTGCCAACACCTGTGGGACGTCATCGAGTTCGGCGTGGACGGGGGCAGTGATGATCGTGCAACTCTGTCGGCTCTACTCCAAGCTGTGCCGCCAGACGTTGGCGTTGAAGGACTGCGCCAAGACCGCGTGGGAAACTCTGAAAACCATGCGGTTGGGCTATGAGCGCGTGCGGGAGGCGAAGGCCCAAACCCGCCGCGGTGAGTGGGAGGAACTCAAGTTTAAGCCCGGCGAGTCAATCGGAGCGGCATGCCAAAAAAAGAAGCTCGGATGTGGATTCAAAACATCGAAGGATTTCAACGGAAATACCCCATGTTCTCTTAATAATAGTGCCACTGAAAACAAGAAAACCTGAAACCTTTCATGAATATGTATCTAGGTATATTATATATTTTTTAAGGCGCCCGTTTTCTAACTTCCGCCCCGGGCCCCTAAAATCTCAGGACCGGGCCTGGTATGGAGTAGGGCACCGGGGTCCCCTGGCTGGATCTCGTGCATCCGACGCAAGCCCTCCTTCTCCGTCGTGCTCTGGCGGTCGGAGAGGGCGGAGGCGTGGCGAAGCGTTGGGATCTCCGAAAATAAGGTCAGTCTCCTGGCTCTCTTCTTGCTCGGTGTGCTGCTAGGCTTCCCCTTTTCCTTGGTCGGCCGTGGTGGCGAGGAAGGAAGGGGATTTTCTTTGCAATCCATCGAGCTAGGGAAGCCTCTGGATGGTATGCCTTGCTGGTGCTTCGGCGCTGCACCTCTTGGTCGCCGACGTGGATCTCTGCCCTGCTTCTCTGGTGGTTGGAGGCGCATCCCTCCAATAAGTGCCTGGTTGGTGCTTGCCATGACCGGCGATGGAGTTGTGTTCCCTATCTTTTTCCGGCCTGCCGAGGTGGCGAGGGGAGAAAGTGTGGTGGTCATCTCTTCTCGGCCTTGTCCTGGTGGTGCGACCAACCTCTGCTGCAACGACGACGAGCTCATCACGCCGCGGCCATGACTGCCTCTGTGTTCTTTGGCCAATTCGGCGGCCCTGTGAGATGTCAAGATGGCGCTCTGTGCAACCTCCAAGATGGAGGCCCCTCGTGGTGCTTCAGGCCGGAGCTCCCTCCTTCTCGCCGCCAAGTGATTCGTTCCCGGCGGAGTCAAGGAGGCCGACGTCGGAAGCCCTTCTTCGGTGGCGACGACCAAGGACTCGATTGTGTTTTTCAGATTTTTCTCAAGGTCCTTTGTGCGCTTGGTCAGGACTGCTTTGTTTTGTCATCCTCTTTCAGGGCCGTTTGTCTTCTAGGTGTTCACTATTCGTGGCCAGTGGAGAAACTCAAATTCGAGTGGGAGGCCGAGCTCTCCTATCCTCCGGCGGTCCGGCCCCAACAAACAAACTCAGCTTCACACTACGGGAAAACTTTCTTTGTCGTGTGGCAAAACCACACGGCAAAGGAGACAAGGAACACAGCAACGGCTTTGCCGTGTGTATACATACGGAAAAAGCCACACGACAGCGTTTGCGACGGCAAAGAGGCTTTGCCGTGTGTCTCCAGCGCAAAACACGGCAAAGGCTTTGCCGTGTGTCTGGCAGGCGTACACGGCACAGTAAAGTAGCTTCACGGTTCCGTCCGTTTGACGGAGCCAGAGGGACTTTGCCGTGTTTTCGCTTTGCCGTGTGTTTTGGTTCTTTGTCGTGCCCATATCCTTTGCCGTGTGCCTGTACTGTGCCGTGTGTCTGGCCTTTGCCGTGTGCCCTCTGGGCTTTGCCGTGTCCCGCAGCTGAAGAACACACGGCAGAGACTGTCCCTTTGCCGTGTGCCTCTTCTAGGTGGAACACGGCAAAGGTGCTGTCTGCCCAGCGCCTACTGCACAGGCTGCTGCCACCTGTCTGCCTTTGCCTATACACACGGCAAAGTGACCATTTGGTACCTTGCCGTGTGTATACACACGGCAAAGGGCCCAGGTTTTTTCACTTTTTCTCTGTTTTTCTTTCATTTCCTGCATTTGAAACACATAATATATATATTTGATCATATAGATCATCACCAACACATAATACATGTATATGATCATAAGATCATCACCAACACCAAAATAACAATAATATGATCATATATCATCACAAACACTACCAAAATCATATCATCATCACCACACAAGCAACAATGCAAACTTCACAAGAACAAGTCATAAACCATTCACAAATATTACAAGTTTATTCTTCATCCCACCCACAAGACCATAACCGCCAAGTGCTCCACAAGCTCATGCTCCGAATCCATCGTGATATCCTAGAAGTTTAAGAAAAGTACGTCAATATGGCAAGTAAAATTCATGACAAGGCTAAATTTTCTATAAGTCTCATGGCAAGGTGATGAAAATGACAAGTACAATTTGAGAATGGCATATAATTATCTACAAGTGTCATGGCAAGGCTAAATTTTCTACAAGTGTGATGGCATGACTAAATTTTCTACAAGTATGATGGCATGACTAAATTTGACAAGTGTAGAAGAACTAACCGTGATGCACACATGATGGCCACAACCTCAAAGCCCTCCTACAAGGTCAAAAGCACAATCATGAGATTCTCACAATCGATTTCCAAGTGTATCGAGTACCGATATCGAGTGATGCACAAGGTCAAGTGTAGGAGAACTAACCAAGAGGACTCTGATCTAGCCTGCGGACGACCGACGGATTGATGATGGTGAAAGGCGACCGGTTGTTGGATCCACCGTCTGACCCAGCAGGCGGCGCCTGGTTGTTCGACCCACCAGGCGGCATCAAATTAGCCATGTACACGATGGGAAATTGTGAGCATTAGACAATAAGAAAATATTGAAATATACGAGCATTAGACTATAAAGACATGTGATCACTTACCCACGGGAAGGCGAAAGGAGGAGTAGGAAGAGACCCTGGTGGAGCAGTCATGAGCATTTGGTTTGCCATCCACTGCGTCATCTGCTGTTGCTGCTCCAGCATCGCCTGCTGCTGCCTAAGCTGCTGCTCAAGCTGTAGCTGCCGCTGCTCGGCTGCCTCTCTGCTTGCCCTCTCAGCGGCCATCTCCTCCTACGTCGTGTAGCCGCGATATCATGAACATTACAATGTAAAACATGTAGTAAACCAAAGATGACTGAGGAAGAAGAACATACCCGTAACTGGTTGACAACTATAACCGAAGGCCGTGGACGGGTCTCTACGGCAGGCATGGAGCTCGTCCTGCCACGCCGGATCTGGCGCATAGACGGAACGGTGCTAGGGTCGACGGACCCGTCAGCAATCCAGCGGCCATTCCTCTGGCCCTGTCCCGGCAGCACGGCAACCTTAGGATCAAAGGGGGCGGTGTCAGGGTTGGAATCTTCGCCGTGCACCTTCTTGTACTTCTCGGGGTACTTCGTACCCCAGATCTTGGCTCCCTCATTCATCCACGGGGAGCCGTTCACAGGCTCGTCCAAGGTGCGCATCTTCTTCCAAATGGCAAACATGGACGGCTCCACACCTGTCTTTACTTTTTGCAAATGAGAGGACAAAGATAAGTGAAGGTGGACTCCCTTGTGGAGTAAAGAATAACATGAGAAGCAAAAATAAAGAAAGCATTTGCTCACCTCTTTTTGCCTGACAAGGGCGAGGGGGATGCTGCCTTGGCGGTGTGATCCACCCTTCATCTCCTCTCGCCGCTTCTTTGCGGCCTCGTGTCTCTTGAGGTACTCGGCGTGTGTCCACCACGCTACCATCGCCGTGTAGCACCTCGCCTCATGACCGACAAACTGAGGAGGGTTCTAGATCCACAAGGTACAGGTATTATTACAACATGAAATAGATGAAGGTCAAGAAATCAGTAAAATAGAAACGCAACTACCTACAGGTACTGCCATGGCTCGAAGAGCATGTCCCGGGCTTGACTCTTGTTCATCCAGATCTTTCGATCGCCAAACCAGTTGCGGAAAGAGTTCACACGTGCCTCGTAGTGCATGTCTTGCACCTTCCTCTTGGCAAGCTCGTTCACGATCGCCACGCACTCCGTTGAGTTGTCCCTGTGCATGTCAAAGTAATTCTACAAGTATGCACACAGGAAAAAGAGGAGTCAAAGCCACGAGTCAAAGTCGCGATGATTTAATTATGACAAGTGAAAAAACTTACCCAGAACAGAACTTGAATCTTCTCCGCCATGTGGTTGTACTTTTTAGTCGGATCCGAGGTGTAGTGGTAATGCTTCCAAGTCCAAGCTACATCCTCCTGACCATTTGGGAGAGTGACAATCCCAGGAAAATATGCTCGAACCAGGTCTCCAAGGATGCTCGAGTAGCCACGATACGGTTCATTCCATCCTCATATAGAAAGGAACTGCAAAATGAAAAATCATAATCAGTATGTGATGAAAATTCCAATATATGGTTAGCGGGTCAAATAATGTACCTCTTCCCAGTGGGTATGAGAACCTTATCTGCATAGGCATAAGGTAGATCGGGGAGTCTCGCAACCCCCCGCCGATACGGAGCCTTGCTCTATGGCGTAAGCCCCGGGTCCATGGTCGCGTACGCCTCAAGGTACGACGTCCCATCCTCCGGAGGATCCCACCTCAAGGTCATGTCAAGCTCGTAGGGTAAAGACCCCAACCCCTCGTCCTCCGACTGCTGCGACTGCGCCTATCATCCTCCTGGTCCTGGTCCTCCTCCTGGTCCTGGTCCTTCTCCTCCTGGTCCTCCTCCTCCTCGTCCTGGTCCACCATGGCCGGGGGGGGGGGGGGACTAGGATTCCTCCCACGCCTCCCACGCCCCCGGAGCTGTGAAGTGCGCGGTGGAGGACTAGCACGCTCTCTCGAAGCCGATGTTGAAGCTTTCGAACCACCCTTTCTTGAACCACCACTCACAAGGTCAACCAAGCTTTTCAGCTTTTTTGTAACGCCCTTTCCCCCCGGCATCTTTCAATCACCTGCAAAACAGAATAAAAAGAGTAGTTTATTAGTACACATTAATTAGATGAATAATAGTAGAAGCAACACCGATGAATATTAGAATGAAAAGCACAATGAACATAATTAGATGAATAATAGTAAAAGCAACACCGATGAAAATAGATGAATATTAGTAAAAGCAACAATGATGAAGATCGATGGATATTAGTAAAAGCAACAAAATTTATTACATAGCATAGAGTTCTTACAAATACAACAACCCGACAAATAGTACTACATAGATTAGTCTCATATTATTACTACTACATACATCAGAAGCCTGTGTCGGGATTACGAATTGGAACACAGGTTTCATCATCGCTATCATTCTCGGGCCACCAATAATCATCCACGAAACCTGGAGGTGGTCCCTGGGGAGCGTTGACGTCATGGCCTGCACGGAACGCCTCGAGCATACTCACATCTTGTTGGTTGTGAACCTCCTCAACTTCATCTTGCACAGTGTTTTCCTCCTCGGCTTCTTGGTCATCATCTACGACCATGTCACTATCGGCGGACAAGTTGATAGTGAATTGCTCGGGGAGCCCTTCTTCCTGATAAAACTCGCCATCATTTGTTGAAGGGTCTAGGCGGCGGTAATCATCCTTGTTTGGCAAGGGTGGCCTGTTGCGTGTCGGTACCGTCATCACAACATCCCAGTCCTTTAGACGTTTTGTAGGGTTTTGGCATGGGTACGGAAGATAGAATACTTGGAAGGCCTGAGTAGCCAAAATATAGACATCATCTCCCGCATAAACGGAACTTCTCTTAACTTCGACCAGTCCAATTTCAGGATCCTGTTTCACCTGATGTGGGTCAAACCAATGGCATTTGAATACAACGGGATTTAGCCCTTTGCCAAAACCGTAATTCAACTCATATATACCCTCGACTCTTCCATAATACTGGAGGCCATCTGAGCCTTCACAAAAGACCCCGCTATTTGTTGTCTTCCGGTTGGGCCAGATAGTTGTGTATTCATGGGTATGGAAGCGATACCGATTCACGTCATAAGCATTGAACATGTCGACTGAATGGTTAAAGCCCCTGGCAATATTTCTTAGCTTGGGTTGCATATCTTTGTCAGTATTTGCCTACAAGTTAGAACAAGAAGTTTAGCACGAGAAGTTTAGCACAAGAAGTGGATGGAATAGTACCAAACCACAGAACCAGCTGATGAAACCGAAACCACCACCCTTATCGAATAGATCCTGCTCCTCTTTAGGGTTAGGATCCCTAACTGGATTCTTCCAATATGCACGCTTGAACCGTCTATACCAATTTAAAAAGAAGAGTTAGGCACGAACATAGGAGCAACTGTTTGCGAAAATCTAAAGGGTGAGCACTTACTCGATGTACGGCTTCACTTCATCCATGGTGTTCAAGACATACGACTGTATCAACTCCCGCTCAGGTTTTTTCATTATGAACTTCTTCGTGCCACTTGATTTGCCACCAAGCCCTCTGAAGATTCTAAGCTTGGGTACATCCTCAAGGTTGGCGTGTTGGGTCCGCAGCATAGAAAACAAAAAATTTCCTACGATGAGAACTATCCGCCAAGATCTATCTACTAGATACAGAGCAACGGGTGGACATACATCCATGGAGAACTTACCCTCTAAGACAACGAGTTTTGTTAACGAGTAGAAACTCGTGGTTGATGTAGTCGTACGCTTGCCGATCTCAAGATCGTGTGGAAGTCCGAGCGCTGCAAATCAGCAGCGCATTCGTCCTCGCACACACGTTCAAGCCACCGGACAACCTCCACCTCCTCGCTCCAGCGAATCAGCCGAAGCAGCAACTCCTTCCAGACGCAAGGCCACCGGGAACATGTATCTCGCTAATCCGAGACCATGGGGACATATCTAGAGGAGGAGAGAGATCCTTCATGTGGAGGTGTGGTTTGTGAGAGGGGAGAGGGGGGCTTTATATAGGAGGGAGGGAGACCCCTCCCCTCCCATAGCCGGCGCATGAGGGGGGGGGGACTCCCCCCCTCCTTCATTCATGTGGTGAACCTCCACTCACATAAACATGGCCTCCACCCAAAATCCCACTCACATGTATTTAATTTCCACCAAATTAAATGAAACTCTCAATTAATAAAACTCTTTTATTTATTTTATTCAGAATTTTGTTAATTACTTTAATTAACAAACATTCACATAAAACCCCTTGCAACATTTCAATATCACATGCAGAACCACTTTCTGCAATTTCACCCGAAACAATTCCGGTTTCTATCGAAATAATTCCTGTTTCTACCAAAACATTTCCTGCGCTTTGCAAACCTTTTGTCTGGAACATATGTGCTCCTAAATGGTGTCCGGCAACCCTTAAGTGTGTCACCCTACGGTTCGCGAATAATGCAGACATGATTGAGACTCCTCTCAGATCAATGATCAGAAGCGGGACCTGGAGATCCATATTGACTCCTACATATTCAACGATGACTTCTGTGATCGTGAGAACCTTTAACATCAGCACTTTAATCCCTTTGTCTCATGATATAATACATGTCCGAGATTCGATCATCGGTATCCAAATACCTAGTTTGATCTCGTTACCGACATGCACTCTTTTCTCGTTCACGTGATATAACATTCTACTGATCACATCATTTGCTTGCAAGCTATCTTAATGTGATATCACCGAGAGGGCCCAGAGTATATCTATCCATCATCGGGATTGAGAAATTCCACTCTTGATCCATGAGCCTCAACATAACACCTTCATAGCACTGAACCCACCTTTATGGTCACCCTGTTACGGTGTGACGTTTGATGTTATCAAGATACTCTTCCGGTGTTAGCAATTAACATGATCTCATGGTCTGAGGACTAAGACTACTTTGTATAATGTTATAGCAATATAAACATAATGACTTGATCGTAATGCTATACTTCGGATGAATGTTCATCACATCATTTCACAAATGCTGTGACCTTGTTATTAACAACATCCAATGTCCATGATCAGGAAACTTTGATCATCTTGTTAATCAACAAGCTAGTCTATAAGAGAGGCATAACTAGGAACCCTTTTTGTTTATTAAACACACATGTATTGATGTTTCCTATCAATACAATTATAGCATGCAAAATAAACATCTATCATATACAAGGAATACATAATAACAACTTTATTATTGCCTCTCAGGGCATATTTTCTTCAGTCTCCCACTTGCACTAGAGACAATAATCTAGTTTACATAGTGATAAATCTAACACCCATGGAGTTCTGGTGTTGATCATGTTTTTCCCTAGGGAGTACTTTAGTCAACGGATCTACTACATTCAGGTCCGTGTGCACTTTACAAATCTTTATATCTCCATCCTTGACATGCTCGTGGATGGAGTGAATCCGGCGCTTAATATGCTTGGAATTCTTGTGAGACCTTGGTTCCTTCGCGTTGGCTATGGCTCCATTGTTGTCACAATAGATCACCATTGGGTCCAACGCACTAGGAACCACACCCAGTTCCGTTATGAACTCCTTCATCCAAACCGCTTCCTGCGCAGCTTCTGAAGCAGCAACATATTCTGCCTCCGTCGTCGATCCAGCCACCACAGGTTGTTTGGAGCTCCTCCAACTAACTGCTGCTCCATTCAAGAGAAATACGTATCCGGATTGAGACTTAGAGTCATCCGGATCAGTGTCAAAGCTAGCATCGACATAACACTTAGCGACTAGCTCTTCTTCACCTCTGTATACAAGAAACCTATCCTTAGTTCTTCTCAAGTACTTAAGGATATTCTTGACCGCTATCCAGTGTTCCGAACCTGGATCAGGTTGGTACCTACTAGTCAAACTAATAGCATGTGCCACATCCGGTCTTGTACATAGCATGGCATACATTATAGAGCCTATGGCTGAGGCATAGGGAATCTTATCCATTATCTCTCTTTCTTCCGCCGTAGCCGGACTTTGAGTCTTACTCAATGTCTTGCCTTGCAACATAGGTAAGTACCCCTTCTTACTTCCGTCCATATTAAACTTCTTTAATATCTTATCAAGGTATGTACTCTGCGATAGCCCAATTAGGTGTCTTGATCTATCTCTATAAATTTTAATGCCTAATATATATGAAGCTTCACCAAGGTCCTTCATCGAAAATTTGCTGTTTTTATAACTTTTAACACTGTCTAAAAGATCTATATCATTTCCAATCAATAATATGTCATCCACATATAATATTAGAAATGCCACATTGCTCCCACTCACTTTCTTGTAAATACAAGCCTCTCCATAAGTTTGGACAAATGCAAACTCTTTGATCACCTCATCAAAGCGGAGATTCCAACTCCGGGATGCTTGCTTCAGTCCATAGATGGATCACTGAAGTTTGCACACCTTATCAGCATCCTTAGGATTGACAAAACCCTTAGGTTGTATCATATACAACTCTTCTTCAATATTACCATTGAGGAACACAGTTTTGACATCCATCTGCCATATTTCATAATCGAAATATGCAGCAATTGCTAACATATTCTTAACCGACTTAAGCATCGCTACGGGAGAGAATGTCTCATCGTAGTCAACTCCTTGAATTTGTCGAAACCCCTTTGCGACAAGTCGAGCCTTATAGATGGTTACATTACCATTAGCATCAGTTTTTCTTTTAAAAATCCATTTATTCTCAATGGCCTTTCGACCGTGAGGTAAGTCCACCAAGGTCCAAACCTGGTTTTCGTACATGGATTCCAT
The DNA here is from genome assembly GCA_910589775.1 of Avena eriantha. NCBI lineage: Eukaryota > Viridiplantae > Streptophyta > Magnoliopsida > Poales > Poaceae > Avena > Avena eriantha. The sequence goes on from CAJUXJ010000037.1 coordinate 95,378, forward strand.
CTCGGATTTCTTGGCTTCTAGCCATTTGTTGGAATCAGAGCTCATCATCGCTTCTTCATACGTCGCAGGGTCATCTATTTCATCAATCATGAAATTCATAACAGGATTGCCGTACAGTTCAGGAGCTGCACATGTCCTGCTTGACCTGCGAGGTTCGGTAGTGTCCTCTTTCGGAGTTTCATGATCAATATCATTAGCTCTCTCTTCATTAGGTGAAGTAAACTCCGAAACAACTTCCGGTGCTGCGCTACTCGCCATTTCATGAAGAGAAGGTTCAATAACCTCTTCGAGTTCTACCTTCCGACTACTCACACCTTTCGCGAGAAACTCCTTCTCAAGAAAGGATCCATTCTTGGCAACAAGACCTTGCCCTTGGATCTGTGATAGAAGGTATACCCAATCGTTTCCTTAGGGTATCCTATGAAGACACATTTTTCCGCTTTGGGTTCGAGTTTATCCAGTTGAAGTTTCTTCACGTAAACATCGCATCCCCAAACTTTAAGAAATGACAGCTTAGGTTTGTTTCCAAACCATAATTCATACAGTGTCTTTTCAACGGATTTAGATGGTGCCCTATTTAAAGTGAATGCAGCGGTTTCCAGTGCATAACCCCAAAATGACAGTGGCAAGTCAGTCAAAGACATCATAGATCGAACCATATCCAATAAAGTACGATTACGACATTCTGACACACCATTACGTTGTGGTGTTCCGGCAGGCGTGAGTTGTGAAACTATTCCACAGTCTTTCATATGTGTGCTAAACTCGTAACTAAGATACTCTCCTCCACGGCCGGACCGCAGAAATTTGATCTTTCTGTTACGATGATTTTCCACTTCATTCTGAAATTCTTTGAAATTTTCAAAGGTTTCAGACTTATGTTTCATCAAATAGATATACCCGTATCTACTCAAATCATCCGTGAAAGTAAAAAAATAACGATATCCACCTCGCGCCGACACACTCATTGGTCCACACACATCAGTATGTATGATTTCCAATAAATCTGTCGCCCGTTCCATTGAACCGGAAAACGACGTTCTAGTCATCTTGCCCATAAGGCATGGCTTACATGTATCAAATGATTCAAAATCAAGTGATTCCAAAAGTCCATCAGAATGGAGTTTCTTCATGCGTTTAACGCCAATATGACCTAGACGGCAGTGCCACATATATGCAGATATATCATTATCAAGTTTAATCCTTTTAGCATCAACATTATGAATATGCGTAATACTAATATCGAGATCCAACAGAAATAAACCATTCAACACAGGTGCATGACCATAAAAGATATTATTCATATAAATCGAACAACCATTGTTTTCAAACTTAAACGAATAACCACTTTGCATCAAACACGATCCGGATACAATGTTCATGCTCAGTGCAGGCACCAAATAACAATTATTCAGGTTTATAACTAATCCCGACGGCATATGGAGAGGCAGAGTTCTGATGGCGATCACATCAACTCTTGATCCATTGCCGACCCGCATCGTGACCTCATCCCTTGCTAGTTGTCGCTTGTTCCGCAGCCCCTGAACCGAGTTACATATATTAGCAACCGATCACGTATCAAATACCCAGGTGCTACTGCGAGTACTAGTCAAGTACACATCAATAACATGTATATCACATATACCTTTGTTTGCCTTGCCGGCCTTCTTGCCTGCCAAATACTTGGGGCAGTTGCACTTCCAATGGCCAGTACCCTTGCAATTGTAGCACTCGGTGTCAGACTTAGGGCCAGCTCGGGTTTATTTTCAGGTCGGGCAACATATTTGCCGCCCTTCTTTCCCTTCTGCTTGCCTTTCTTGTCCTTCTTGAAACCGGTGGTCTTATTGATCATCAACACTTGATGTTCTTTCCTAATTTCCACTTCTGCAGTCTTAAGCATTGACAGAAGCTCGGGAAGAGGCTTCTTCATGCCCTGCATATTATAGTTCATCACGAAGCTCTTGTAGCTAGGTGGCAGAGATTGGAGAACACGATGTATGCCTTGGGAATCGTTATTCCCAAGGACACAAGCTTATCGGCGTACCTAGACATTTTGAGTACGTGCTCACTAACGGAGCTGTTCTCTTCCATCATGCAGCTAAAGAACTTTTCAGAAGCATTATAACTCTCTACGGCAGCATCGGTGTCGAAAATCATTTTAAATTCTCCCATGGTATCAAAGGCATTGCCATTTTCGAAACGTTTTCGAAGTTCTGGCTCTAGCCCATACAGTATGCCGCAATGAACTAAGTTGTGGTCCTCCTGACGAGTTATATAGACGTTCTTTTCCTCGTCAGGGGCATCAGGAGCTGGTGGGGGGCCTAGCGGCGCCTCTAGCACATATTGCTTTTGTGCAGCAGTGAGGAGAATCCTCAAATTCATAGCCCAGTTGGTGAAGTTGCTACCATTTGCAGCAAGCTTCTCTTTCTCCATGAACACATTGAAATTAAAAGCAGGTGGTGCCATCTACAACAGAATTTGTAAAATATATTTAGACTAAGTTTATGATAGATTGAGTTCAACTAATCCAAATTAGTAATGAACTCCCACTCAAAAACGACATCCCTCGTGTCCTTTTGGTGATTACATGAACCAAATCCACTACACCAAGTCCGATCATCACGTGAGTCGGTGTAGCTTCAAAGGCGAGCATCTATATGGGCATCATATCAACTATATGACTCATGCTTAACCTTTCGGTCCGTGTTCCGAGGCCATGTATGTACATGCTAGGCTCGTCAAGTAAGAACCTTAGTATTCGCGTGTGTAAAACTGTCTTACACCCGTTGCATGAAAGCGTAGAGTCGAGAACACCCGATCATCACGTGATGCCTCAAAACACGATCCACAAAATGGTGCATACTTAAGGAAGAACACATTTTATCTTGATATCTAAATGAGGGATCATCTTATAATGCTACCAAAAGCGCCAAACTAGCAATATAAGATGCTAACATCTAATGTGTGAAGTGAGGTGATATGGTCCATGCATTTGATCTCTATCATTTGCATCGTGGTATGGTCTCTATCATTCCTTTGTGTGTATGGCCAAGGTCTATGGAACTTACACGTTAAGTGAGTTGTAAGAGTATCTATCATACATCTACTTACAACAATACCATATCAAGACACTAGCCCAGCAACGATCTAAACTAGATGCCTCTAATTTATCAATTGCAAGTTTTACGTGGCTTAGGGCTTTCAGAGATAGAACCGGTCTTACCTACGAACATGAACCACAACAAGGATAACAAAGTTATTAGCAACTCGTTGTAAATCAGATATTGACTATAGTAGGAGAGACAGACACCCGCTAGCCACTTATGCAAAACTAGTTGCATCTTAGTCGTGGAACCGGTCTCATGTACGATGACATGTAAGGTTGGTCCGGGCCGCTTCATCCCACTATGCCACCAATATCCAAAGTACATAGAAGATGCAATAACATGATCATCATCGTCCACATATAAACATATGTGGACTACCCGTGCAAAGCACCTACGCATAGATCAGGCTCTGATACCACTGTTGGGTCCGCAGCATAGAAAACAAAAAATTTCCTACGATGAGAACTATAACGCCAAGATCTATCTACTAGATACAGAGCAAGGGGTGGACATACATCCATGGAGAACTTACCCTCGAAGACAACGAGTTTTGTTAACGATTAGGAACTCGTGGTTGATGTAGTCGTACGCTTGCCGATCTCAAGATCGTGTGGAAGTCCGAGCGCCGCAAATCAGCAGCGGATCCGTCCTCGCACAGACGTTCAAGCCACCGGACAACCTCCACCTCCTCGCTCCAGCGAATCAGCGGAAGCAGCAACTCCTTCCAGACGCAAGGGCCACCGGGAACATGTATCTCGCTAATCCGAGACCATGGGGAAATATCTAGAGGGGGAGAGAGATCCTTCACGAGGAGGTGTGGTTTGTGAGAGGGGAGAGGGGGGCTTTATATAGAAGGGAGGGGAGACCCCCTCCCCTCCCATAGCTTGCGCATGAGGGGGGGGGGACTCCTCCCCTCCTTCATTCATGTGGTGAACCTCCACTCACATAAACATGGCCTCCACCCAAAATCCCACTCACATGTATTTAATTTCCACCAAATTAAATGCAACTCTCAATTAATAAAACTCTTTTATTTATTTTATTCAGAATTTTGTTAATTACTTTAATTAACAAACATTCACAATAAAACCCCTATGCAACATTTCAATATCACATGCAGAACCACTTTCTGGCAATTTCAACCGAAACAATTCCGGTTTCTATCGAAATAATTCCTGTTTCTACCGAAACATTTCCTGCGCTTTGCAAACCTTTTGTCTGGAACATATGTGCTCCTAAATGGTGTCCGGCAACCCTAAGTGTGTCACCCTACGGTTCGCGAATATGCAGACATGATTGAGACTCCTCTCAGATCAATAATCAGAAGCGGGACCTGGAGATCCATACTGACTCCTGCATATTCAACGATGACTTCTGTGATCGTGAGAACCTTTAACGTCAGCAATTTAATCCCTTTGTCTCATGATATAATACATGTCCGAGATTCGATCATCGGTATCCAAATACCTAGTTTGATCTCGTTACCGACATGCACTCTTTTCTCGTTCCCGTGATATAACATTCTAGTGATCACATCACTTGCTTGCAAGCTATCTTAATGTGATATCACCGAGAGGGCCCAGAGTATATCTATCCGTCATCGGGATTGACAAATTCCACTCTTGATCCACGAGCCTCAACATAACACCTTCATAGCACTGAACCCACCTTTATGGTCACCCTGTTACGGTGTGACGTTTGATGTATCAAGATACTCTTCCGGTGTTAGCAATTAACATGATCTCATGGTCTAAGGACTAAGACTATACTTTGTATAATGTTATATCAATAAACATAATGACTTGATTGTAATGCTATACTTCGGATGAATGTTCATCACATCATTTCACAAATGCTGTGACCTTGTTATTAACAACATCCAATGTCCATGATCAGGTAACTTTGATCATCTTGTTAATCAACAAGCTAGTCTATAAGAGAGGCATAACTAGGAACCCTTTTTGTTTATTAAACACACATGTATTGATGTTTCCTATCAATACAATTATAGCATGCAAAATAAACATCTATCATATACAAGGAATACATAATAACAACTTTATTATTGCCTCTCAGGGCATATTTCCTTCATGGCGGCATTGTAACGGGAGACTGGGTTGTGCTTTGTGGGAATGTTAGCATCATAGTGCTTGGTGGTGAAGTTTGTAACCTCCTCATTAAGGACTGACTCAGCTATGGATGCCTCGAACTTGCATTTAATTGCCTGTTTTTTGTACGAAGCCTCTGTGTTACTCTCTAAGGTGGATACTGCCGATGGGCCCACACAGGTCCCCACCTTCAAAGCCTCATCCGCGAGATGCAAGATCATATGTTGCATCGGATTGAAGAACCCTGGCGGAAGGAGCCTCTCTAGATCACAAAGCAACCTCGGGTGCCTATTCAGGTAGCTTTCAACCACTTTACGGTCTAACTCCCTAGCACAAATCTGGCGGAAGAAAAAGCTCAACCTCGATAGGCACTCGCCAAGTCTCCTCATCGACATAGCCTCGAATCATCACCGGCATTATTCGCTCAAGGCATACATGGTAGTCATGACTCTTGAGCCCTTGTACTCGCACGTTTGCATGTTCGCACCCCTCATCCAGTTGGTTGCGTACCCTCAGGGAAAAAATAAACTTTGTGTGATCCCACTGGAAGATCTCCCTTTTTGGGGCTTTGTTGGGTAGAATGGAGCCTTTGGCTTAGACCACCCTTTTCCGCCGTTGGTTCCCGGTGACTGCATTTTCAACTTTGGCCTATCGCACCATTGTTCTTGATCAATTCGAGCCTTGATGTTATCCTTCGACTTCTCATTTGCATCATGGTGCTCCAAAGGGCCTCGCCGATATTTTTTTTGGTGTGCATTACATCAATGTTATGCGGGAGCTCGAGATCCTCAAAGTAAGGTAGCTTCCATAAGCATGGAATGTGGGGCCACTGGTGCGTGTCCCCATATCCCACGAAACCATTCCCATCAGGTTTAGGCTAGAGAGCTTCTAACTCAGCCTTGATTTCCTTTCCTTCCCGTCTTCAGACATGGCTTTGGATCATCGACAACAACGACCTTTCTTGAACCTCTTTTTATCATTCCTGTATGGATGATTCGGCTCAAGGAACTTTCGATGTTCATCAAGCAGGAATACTTGCCTCCCTTCGACAGCCAGAAGAAAGTCAGATCCTGCATGCACACTGGGCAAGGCCACTTCCCATGCGTACACCAGCCGCAGAACAACGCACGTGCTGGTAGGTCATGTAGGGAGGTGTGGTACCAGACATACATATCGAAGTGCTCCTTGTTTGCGGCGTCTATGTTCGGATCCCGCGACCTTCCCAGCCACAAAACAAGTCATCCACCAGTGGTTCTAGACATATTCTTGCTCTTACCAGGGTATTTCGATCCGGGGATTATCATCGACACAAACATGTTCTCTGATCTCATGCAGACCCAGGGGAGGTTCAGGGGAATAACACACACTAGCCAACAGCTGTATACTATAGCCGACATACCATATGGATTGAATCCATCGGTTGATATGGCAACTGGCAACTGCTACGCCCTCTTGTCACCGGCTTTCTCAGGATATTTCTTGACAAAGTTCTTCCATGCACTACCATCCGACTGATGTATATCTTGTCGGTGTATCTATTACCTTCTACTACTTCTACTCTACTGCCCACTGCATCTGCTAGGCAGTATCCTCGGTCATGAAGAGTCGTTGGATCCTCGGTAGCACTGGAAGATACCGGAGGATGTTTTGGGCAACCCCGGTCTGCCTCATCTGACCATCACCACTGGGATCGACCTCAAAGTACCTAGAGGATTTGCAGTGGATAGAATAATTTGTATTAGCATGCTCCTTTCTGAATAGCATGCATCCCTTCGGACAAGCATGTATCGGCTCATATGACATCTTAAGGTCATGGAGGAGTTTGGTTGAATAGTAGAAGTTCTCCGGCAAGAGGTGCCCTTTTGGCAGGATGTTGCCAACAACGTCCAGCAAATCATCGAAGTCATCTCTGGTCAAGTCCTGTGGCTCTTGAAGGCCAAAAGGCGAGCGATGGCATCCAGTTGGCTAACATCTGTATGTTCATGAAGGGGTCTCTGCGAGGCAAACAAAGTCTCGTAGTACTTTGTCGTGTTTTCCTCCGGCTCCTCACTTGTTTCCGCCTCCTGAGGTGTCTCCGCCTTACATGAGGGCTTTAGGCGCATGAGCATTCACAAAGTTGTGTATGCACCTATCAAAACCAGCATCAAATTCCCCCCTTGCTGACTTTGCTGCTGACTCTGGCGTGACTCCCTCCTAGCACGTTTCACTAACTTTTCACCATGGAAAGTCCAAGTCTTGTAGGAAGTTGTGAACCCATAATTGACCAGGTGCCTACTAACAACATCCTTCGAATGTATTCAGGTTCTTGCATCTGTATAGGGGCAGAAAAATTTTCTGGGTCTGGTGGGGATAGCAAAACGCCCGGTTCACGAAGTCCTCGGCTTTTCTTTCATTCTATGGTAAAGTACCACTTAGTGACATAGCCCTCATACTCCAGTCACGATTCTCCATCCTTTAATCAGTACCAAAAA
>CAJUXJ010000038.1:0-24789 GCA_910589775.1 Avena eriantha
TTTTTTGGAAATAACCCACATGCAATGACGCTAGTGGATCCATGTGTGGTTTGTGTAAAGAACACACATGCACTGACACTGGTGGATCCATATGTGGTTTGTGAAAAGAACACACATGCAATGAGTCTAGTACTGTTTTAGTATAAGAACACACATGCAATGACCGTAGTGGCTCCATATGTGGTTTGTGAAAATAACACACATGCAATGACTCTAGTGGATCCATATGTGGTTTGTGGAAAAGAACACACATGCAATGACCACTAGTTGATCTATATGTGGTCTGTGGAAAGAACACACATGCAGTGAACACTGGTTGATCCATGTGTGGTTTGTGAAAAGAACACACATGCAATGCCATTGGGTGATCCATATGTGGTTTGTGAAAAGAACACACATGGAATAACTCTGGTAGATCCATGTGTGGTTTGTGGAAAGAACACACATGCAATAACTCTAGTGGGTCCATATGTGGTTCATGTCAGGAACACACATGCAATGACTCTAGTGGGTCCATATGTGGTTTGTGAAAAGAACACACATGCAATGACTCTAGTGGATCCATATGTGGTTTGTGGAAAAGAACACACATGCAATGACCACTAGTTGATCCATAAGTGGTTTGTGGAAAGAAAACACATGCAGTGAACACTGGTTGATCCATGTGTGGTTTGTGAAAAGAACACACATGCAATGCCATTGGTTGATCCATATGTGGTTTGTGAAAAGAACACACATGAAATGCCATTGGCTAATCCATGTGTGGTTTGTGGAAAGAACACACATGCAATGACTCTAATGGATCCATATCTGGTTTGTGGAAAAGAGCACAGATGCAATGAGCACTGGTTGATCCATATGTGGTTAGTGGAAAAGAACACACATGCAATGACCACTGGTTGATCCATGTGTGGTTTGTGGAAAGAACACATATGGAATGACACTGGTTGATCCATGGGTGGTTTGTGAAAAGAACACACATGCAATGCCATTTGTTGATCCATATGTGGTTTGTGAAAAGAACACACATGCAATGACTCTGGTTGATCCATGTGTGGTTTGTGGAAAGAAAACACATGCAATGACTCTAGTGGGTCGATATGTGGTTTGTGGAAAGTACACACATGCAATGGCTCTAGTGGGTCCATATGTGGTTTGTGAAAAGAACACACGTGCAATGCCATTGGTTGATCCATATGTGGTTTGTGAAAAGAACACACATGCAGTGACTCTAGTGGATCCATATGTGGTTTGTGGAAAGAACCCACATGCAATGACTCTAGTGGATCCATGAGTGGTTTGTGGAAAGCACACATGCAATGACACTGGAGGATCCATATGTGGTTTTTGAAAAGAACACACATGCAATGAGTGTACTGCTGGTTTTAGTGTAAGAACACACATGCAATGACTCTAGTAGGTCCATGTGTGGTTTGTGGAAAGAACACACATGCAGTGACCACCGGTTGATCCATGTGTGGTTTGTGAAAAGAACACACATGCAATGCCATTGGTTGATCCATATGTGGTTTGTGAAAAGAACACACATGCAATGCCATTGGTTAATCCATGTGTGGTTTGTGGAAGGAACACACATGCAATGACTGGTGGATTCATATGTGGTTTCTGGAAAAGAACACACATGCAATGACCACTGGTTGATCCATACGTGGTTTGTGGAAAGAACACACATGCAATGACACTAGTGGATCCATATGTGGTCTGCGGAAAGAACACACATGCAATAACCACTGGTTGATCCATGTGTGGTTCATGACAGGAACACACATGCAATGAACACTGGTGGATCCATATGTGTTTCTTGATAGGAACACACATGCAATGACATTGGTTGGTCCATGTGTGGTTCATGACAGGAACACACATGCAATGACACTGGTTGATCCATGTGTGGTTTGTGGAAAGAAAACACATGCAATGACACTGGTTTATCCATATGTGGTTTGTGGAAAGAACACACATGCAATGACACTGGTGGATCCAAATGTGGTTCATGACAGGAACACACATGCAATGACTCTAGTGGATACATATGTGTTTTGTGGAAAGAACACATATGCAATGAACTCTAGTGGATCTATCTTGGCATAATTTTATGTATGCCATGATGTATTTCATTGTAAAAACACCTACTTTCCATTTTTATACTACTCAGATTTGCCAGTTTGCCCCCTCTCTCTCTTTCGTAGAAGCCTAAACCAGTGCCCACTGTGTCTGCTACGCCCTGATTGGTTGTCATTGTTGTCACACGGATCGTGCGCACCAATCGTTGATCCTATGTGATCTAACGAGGCTCGTTGCACACGCCGTGCCCTTCACAGGACAGCGCGAGACAACACGGACATCTCCCTCAACAAGACTTCTACAAGAAGGAACACGATGTCGTCCATGGAAAAAGTCGTCGAGTGGTCATGTCATGTTTAATCTAGTCTGCAAAGGCTACAAGTCTACTACACGGCAACTCGTCATCGACGGCCCACAGACTATATCATTTTTACTACGTAGCGCGCATGCACTCTTGCTTCCGACAGGCCCCCACCACACGAACCTTCCATGCGGTAGCCGCAGCCGGAAGAGCTGCCGACCGGGGCCCTCGAGGAGGCCTAAATGTCCCCACATTAAAAACCAAGCCTATTGGGTCCTCCATTTGCACTCTTCCCTATCCAGCAAAACCCCACAATCTTGAACGTACTTGCACGAACCTTCTCCATGAAACCACTGCGTGGGGGTGAGTGTCCGGGCATCGCCGCCGGGGTGGTGTTTCACGCGGTAGATCTGGAGGAGCATCATGCAGCACAAGGCGAGGAGGACGTGCAGTTCAACCCCTCGGGGGACCATGTGCTCGCCGGTGCTGACGACTTCGGAGGCGCCGATGAGGGCGTGGAGTTCGACGAACACGCTCCCCTTGTGTACCCGGAGGTACATCTATTTCTACATGTTTCATATTTTCTGCTCGAGCTTAATCTATCCTAGCGTCATAAAAAATCTAGTCCTAATGATTAGATGCAACGTACGAACCGGTACATGGAGAGATCTAAGTCTGTTCTAAATGAATCCACATTATTTATTATCATTAATAAATTACCAAGAACACAAACCACATTAATTTAGGAGCGAGTTGGGGAGACGGCCGTAATGAACTGCTGAACCTGTATAGACATGTTATTGCATCGAAAGTAACTCGGAATGGTGGAAGGAATATATATTTATTATTTTGCTCATTTCGGTTTGTATTCCATACATTACAGGTGTATTCAAGTGAGATGGACTCTGACAAGGAGACCAGGGACAACAAGAGCCGCCATGTCATGAAGAAGCTCAAGAGCGGGATAATCCCTTTCCGCACTCGACTTAGGGAGCTCAGGTGCCCTTTCTGTAAGAAAGTAGTCAACCCGAGGATTTCCAGCTGGATTCCACATGCGGTTGGCATCGGTAAAAGCCCGGCTAGTAAACACAAGTCGGCGACCAAGGCTAAGCACACTACTTATGGCAAATTATTGAGGGAGTATGTCAAGACCGGCCTAGTGAACCCTTACTTAGGAATCAGAAACTTCTATCCGACCAACCCGTCACTGTGCTGGCCCGGCCACTAATAATATTTAGTTCTCTTACCGTATCTAGACCCTTAAACTATGGGGATTTCTATTTTCGTACCCTTCAAAATATATTCATGTTCATCTGTTTATGGAGTTAAAGTTCCGGTGGCATACTTGTTATTTTGCATGGATAGAGGGGTGCCCCCGACATATATAAGGGTTATCCTGTCCGCTAGATCACCGAGGATCAACGGTTGGTGGGCACGATCCGTGTGACAACTGTCTCGACCAATCAGAGCGTAGCAGCGAAAATGAGCACATGTGCGAGAGATGGATACAAAGAGAGGGAGAAACCGTGTAGCAACCAAGGGCGAAACTGAGTAGAACTTAAAAACCCAGGGCAAGACTGAGTAGAACTTAAAAACCAAGGGCAAGCATGACAAAGGGATTCAAATAGAAAATAGAAAATGATTTAAAAATGGAACCAAACCGCCAGCATTAGGATCGAGGGCAAAACTGAGCACAACTGAATCGCCAGGGTTAGACACGAGGGAAAAACGCAACACACGGTACGCGTGTGCGGTGCACGGGGCGGTAGCAGACACGTGTGGCCATGCACGATGCATTAGAGTACGCGGTGCATGATAGTGCAACGAAACGTCGCTTCCCTTCTCCTTTAATAGAGTCCTCCCCACTCCCACTCATCACGCACTCGCTCACTCAACCGTCTCCACTGTCCCATCACCTTCTGCAAACCCCCAAGAAAACTCCAACCACGTCGGCGATGGAGAAGAATGGCGCGGTGGCCATTGGCGCCTCCAAGGCCGCCGGCGAGGAGACCCCCGTCCCCGTATAGACCCCCGTGCCCGTCCCCACATCCGCCGGTGAGGAGGCCCCCGCCGATCTCGGATAGATCCCGCTCGGCTGGGACCCCTATGAGGAGGTTGCCTACATAAGGCCGGAGAAACCCTACGACACTAGCATCGTCGACCCATGGTCAGAGGTAACCAGGGTTTTCTCCCCTTCCCTTGTTCTTCCCCCGTTCCCATTGTTGGATGCTAGATCGTTTGTTATTAGGGCTCGGCTATTCGTATGTTTTACAGTAGCTAATCCTCTTGTGTTAGATCTCGATTTTCGATGAATCCCCCTGTTCATAGTTGGGATCAGTATTCGATTTGGTTTGAGATTTGGGGAATAATCGGGAGATCTCATTCGGTTAATTTATGCAAAAAATCAATCCCGATAATTAAAGTATCTCAATCATGTCCTTATTTCACTCTACTATTTTTTTCGAACAGGAGGATAGCAGCGACCTCCGCAGTGACGACGAGTCCAAGGACACCAAGACTCATCATGTGCTAAGGAGGCTAAAGTCCGGTCAGTACCACAACTTCTTCGCCGACGACGTGTACAGGTGCCCTTTCTGCCCCACCAGGAGGCTTCACGCCACGGACTTCAACTCCCTCATGAAGCATGCCGAGCACGTGAGGACCTGCGGTGAGTCCGTGAACGTCCATGAATTCATGGCCAAGCACTAGGCGCTCGGTCTTCACCTCTGCAACCTCCAGAAGGTGGCTATCGAGGAGGGTCGCATGCCCCCGATCAGACCCAAGGCGCCCAAGATCAAGGGGCTAGGCAGCAAGAAGTGGAGGAGGCGCCAGAGGGAGGAGGCGGATGCCTTCCTGGCAGAGGCCATGAGGGGCCACTGATCAGCTGTTGCTGCTGCTGCTGCTGTAAAGCAGCTTCTTTTGTCTTGTCTGTGTTGAACTTGCCAGCTGCTTCTGCTGAGCAGCCTAATTGTCGAACCTCGTTAAGTACCGTACTATATAACCTATATTAGCTGCTTTATCTACATCTGCTCTGTTTACTAAATTTATTTATGGTGCTGGTTTGTTTTGCTGCTCTAGATTTGCTACTAGATTGTGGAAAACGAGGACAAAAGGAACAATGAATAAAGAGAGAAGCTGCTCTAGATTCCCTACCTTTTTGGGCAAAAAAACACAACTGTAAGAGAGAGAGGGGAAAAGGTGCTCTTAAAAAGGCCAAATAACAAAAAACACTTCCAATTTAGGTGTCAGGGCGCACATAACGGTCAAGCCTTTGACCAGATGACACCCCCCTCCGAGCGCATGTGAGGGCTACGGAATATCGGGAGGGCAAAAGTGAGGACAAACGAGACACAATGTTGCTATAGCTAAATCTTACAAAAAGCTGAATTTGGCTTTACCATGCAATTTGGCTAGATCTCCACAATGTAGCTATTCTAAATCCCTAAACTATGCGGTGCGTTGAAACCTAATGTTTTTCCATTGACAGGTGTGTTGCAAAGTTGCTTGATCGTGCATGCATACACAAGTGGCCTACAGAGAAACTTATAGAAGCAAGGGCAAACGAGGTTCATTTTGGCAAATTCTTGACAAGCTTTGCGCAATCAGCAAGCCTGATCGGCTGCCCCGGTGTGCAGGGATGCTAGGTCCATGTCTATGCTTACACTTCTTAAACTTGTTACAAATAATAGCTGTACACTTCCTTCTGTCATGTCATGTTACGTCGTGTCAGCACCGCGCACCCGCTACGGATCGCCAATGGGACGGTGGTCTACGTGACCGGTCTCTGCCATGCCAAAGCCATGTCGCACACCCGTCCCATCGCCTACCGGGACAGACGCCGAATTTAATCACTAGGATTGGAAACCAACGATGCTCGCCCGGTCAAACTTGCTTCCACATGGGTATGACCGGAATATTGGTAAACGCAATTTAAGCATCGCCTTCCGTCTCCTCAACACATCACTGTGGAAAAATCCCCAACTCATTCCTTCCGCCGCCCTCCGCCGCCGCAGCCACCGCAAGAACCATCGACACTGCCGCAGGCACCGCCTCTGCCGGGTCATACCACCGCAATAGATCACTCCACCTCCATGCCCAGTCCTAGCCACCACTACCGACCCTAGGCCACCGCCGCCGCATTAGCTGCTGCCATGGACGCAGAGTACGACATGTTCGGCGACGGGAGCGACTTCACCGACGAGTACACCGTCACCGCCCATGACACCACCAAGCTAACAGTCGTCGACACAAATGCGTCAGCGGAGGTCACCAAGGTCATCGCAATGTACGTGTGGTGGCTACAGGAGCCGATGGACAGGTACAAGATTGTCGGCCTTGACCTCGAGTATACTGGAGATAGGAAGAGGACGACGCTTTTGTAGCTGTCCATGCGCAACCGCTGCCTCCTATACCACATATGTAGGTCCAAATCTGTATGCCCGGAGCTTCGCGAGTTCCTACATAGGAGGGAGATCTACTTCGCTAGCGTCGACATCAAGAACGACGCTCCGAAGCTAGAGCGGGATCTCCTCGTTCATGTCGTCAATCACGTTGATCTCCCATGTTTGTGGAGGTACCCGGATGGCGGTACGGGGAAAGCCGGCATGGCTAGACTCGCTGCCGACATCATCGACCGTGAGTACGCCAGCATGGAAGTTGAGTTCTGATACATTGCAAATGTATCTATAATTTTTGATGCTCCATGCTTCGTTTTATCCACTTTCTTTTGTTTTGTCCACACTTTGGAGTACTTTTCATATGATTTCTTAGACTAACCTATTAACAAGAGCCACAGTGCCAGCTACCTGTTTTCTGCTGTTTTTGGTTCCAGGAAAGTCAGAAAATGAATATTCTCGGAATTGGACGGGACAAAAGCCAAAGTGCCTATTTTTCCAGAAGACTCACGGAGCCAAAATACGAGACGGAGGAGGGCCAGGGCCTAGACACACCACCCCCAGGAACGGGCTGGGCTTGGACGTGCCAGGGCATGGTGTGGTGGCCCCAGGCACCCTCTCGGTCACCCTCTTCGCCTATAAGAAGCCTTCTGACCTAAAACCTCGGGGGAGGGGGGGTTCGACGTTTTTGCACGAAAAGTTCCGCTGCGCCGCCGCCACTGAAGGGGAGATTCGGTGGACAAAAAGTCTCTGTTCCGGCACCCTACCGGGAAGGAGAAGTGCCCCCGGAGCCATCTCCATCGATCTTGACCATCATCTCCATCGACCATCCATGTGTCCCCCATCTACGAGTGAGTAATCCCCCGCTGTGGGCTATGGGGATGGTAGGGATTGGATGAGATCGTTCATGTAATGGCATCAGATTGTTAGGACATGGTGCCTTGTATCTTTTATTAGTGCTTTATGACTTTGTTGCGACTTGTTGTGCTTAATGCTTGTCACTAGGGCCCGAGTGCCATGATTTCATATCTGAACTTATTATTGATTCATCATGATAGTATTGTTTCTAGTCTTATCTGCAAGTTGTATACACACGTTGTTGTCCGGAACCTATGGCCCCGAAGTGACAGAAATCGGGATAACCGAAAGGGAAAGGCTTTGATGTGAGGATCACATGTGTTCACAGAGTGTTAATGCTTTGCTCCGGTGCTCTATTAAAAGGAGCACCTTAATTGCCAGTAGTTCCCTAGAGGCCCCGCTGCAAACGGGCTGGCAAGACAAGAGATGTTGTGCAAGTTCTCATTGCGAGCACGTATGCCTATATATGGAACACATGCCTTGGATTGTCTAGTACTTGGGTGCTTTATCTTATTTATCTGCAATTGCCCTATGTTCTGATTGCTATGTGAATTGCCTTGTCCATGCAACGCCCGTCCATCCATCCCTATGCCTACCACACACGAATCCCACTGTTTACTGCTTTTGTTACTACTGTCTTTGTTTTGCTACTGCTATTACTTTACTATTCCTACTACAAACTGTAGCTACTGATAAACTGCGGTGAGCAAGATTGTTTCCAGGTGCAGCTGAATTGACAACACAGTTGTTAAGGCTTATAAATATTCTTTGGCTCCCCTTATGTCGAATCAATAAATTGGGCTTCACTTCCCTTGAAAATACTGCGATACACCCCCTATACTTGTGGGTCATCAACACTATTTTCTGGCTCCGTTGCCGGGGAGCATAGCTTTATTTATCAAGTCCACTTGGAATCACTATTGTTCAAGCTAAGTTTATCTTTCTCCTTGTTTGCTTGTTTCTTTATCGAAAAAATACAAAAAAATTAGTTCCTACTCTAGTTGTTATTTTCGTTGGTCTGTTATTGTCTTGCTTTATCATGCTTGATGTCAATGGTTGGTTTCTTTGAAACTGAATCTTATTGGCAAGGTGGGTTCACGGAAGATCAAAAAGATTATTGTAAGGAACACCGCTTGTCACAAAAAGGGAAACACTTATGGGAACAAATTGATAGATTGTATACCATTGCTAGAAACGTGTGCTCTACTTATAATGTTACTTATTGCTTTGATAAATCTTGTTGCTGTAGGAGGTACAAACACCTCCCTTTTCAATGTGAGTATAATGATGATGATACCATATCTTCTTATGTTAAGGGAAATTATTACTTTTATGATGTGGAACAAATTGAGGAATTTATTGCTTGGAAGGGTGCTTTTGAACTTGCTAGTTTGCTTGAAAATATTGATGATTCACCTTATAAGTATGAGGTTTATGGTATACTTAAATTTTGCTTTGATAATTACAAGGAAGAAAACAACTATATTCTTGAATATATGAATAGATGCTTTCCACAAATGGAAGAGACTAGTGCCTTGCAGGATCCTATGGAAGAAGAAATTGATGAACCTGAAATCTCATTAGATGAAAAAGAGGAGGAGAGTGATGAACAAAAGGAGGAAGAATGGACTAGCTACCCATGCCTACCTTCTAATGAGAGTAACTCTTTATCCCTTACATTATTTGATTGTCCCCCTTGCTTACTAAAGGAGAATGAATGTTATGTTCCTGAGGATTCTTTTGAAAATGTTTATGATAAAGCTCTAGTGCTTGTAGATCATGAAGAGCATGCTTTATGTGATAGTTATATTGTTTAGTTTATTCATGGGGCTACTGAAAATTATTATGAGAGAGGAAAATATGGTTGTAGAAGTTTTCATGGTATTGAAACGCCTCTCTATGTGCTGAAGGTTTTGAAGTCACTCGTGTTTTATCTTCCTATGCCTGTCACTTTGTTCTTTGCGAATCTATTTGCTTACAAGATTCCTATGCATAGGAAGTGGGTTAGACTTAAATGTGTTTTGATTTTGCTTCTTGATGCTCTCTTTTACTTCAACTCTTATTTCTTAAGTGAGCATCCTCTCAAACTTTTATGCCTGAAGATGATAATATGTCTATTATTCTTGGGAGACCTTTTCTTAAATACTGCAGGAGCTGTTATTAATTGTAATCAAGGGAAGGTGACCTTCAATAAACACTTTGTCTATTTCGTCAAGAAGATTGAAAGGACTTATGGTTTGAATTCAATTGAACATGTTGAGGGCATTCAAGTTGGAGAAATATACCATACGAAGAGGAAAATTTGAAACTATTATGATTGGGACCATTGCTATCAAGGTTGAGGTAACATAATCATTAGTGGAATACAAATTTTTGTCTCATATGAAATTGTTTTGGTAGCAAGACCTGATCAACCTTGTTAACAAAAGGATTTCATTGAACAAAATAATGTTTTCACTATGATTATTTCTGTTTACTTCTATTCTATCCATTCTAGTTTTTGCTTATGGCTAACTTAAAGGCATTAAAGAAAAGTACTTATTGGGAGATAACCCAAAAGTTTTAGATGAGCCTTGGAAGTTATTACCTCTGTAATGACCTCTCCTTATCCTTTTTATTTGCTTTTTGTGCCAAGAGTAACCTCTAATGAGAATGAAGTAATGACTGGGAAAGTTGCTGTCCCGAAACAGATTTCTGTGCTTCACCATAAAACTTCGTGAGAGAGCTTTGTATGTCGGATTGAGCTGTAATTGTTTTTTGCTTCTGCCCCAGGTTGTTATCTAACTTTCGTTTGTTCAACACGTTTTTATTGGAGCAACAGAAGGTCTTCGAAAAAATTCTTCTTTACCTGCTGGTCTATTTTGACAGATTTCTGCTATTTTCTGCATTTGCTTCTTGTTAGTTCCTTCTTGAGTTCTTTTGGGGAATTGAGCTTTTTGAGGGAAGTGCTACAGTATCTAGTGTTCTAATGGAATTTTATTTGGTGTTAGAACTGAACCTTGAGACTTATTTATCTTAAGTGCACTAATGTTGCTAATGAGATTGTGTGAAGTTTTGTATGAAGGAAAATTTCAGGTGTATGGAAGGAATGAGTAATGAGATGAAGAATGGACTAAAGCTCAAGCTTGGGGATGCCACGCGTGTCACCCCAAGAAATATCCAAGAAGTACAAGCGTCAAAGCTTGGGGATGCCCAAGGCATCCCCCTTCTTCATCAATAAAAATCTTAGGTTTCTTTCAACCACTTCATTTTTATTGTTTCATGCACAGTTGTGTTGTTCTTGGAGCGTCTTATTTTTCGTTTTTGTTTTGGTTTTTAGTTTGTGTGGTTTGCTTAGTTTGCTGAATAAATTGGTTGGACCTCCTCTTTCATGCATTGGTGTTCAAATAGTTTGGTTTGGTTTGGTTTGGAAAAGAGTAGGAAAGCTCATGCTTAAGTGGTAAAGAGAGCTTGTTTTTGACTGTGGCCTATGCTTTGTCGTGCCATGCTTGATATTGTTTTGGCTTTATGCTTAGTATTCTTTGCTGTAGCATGACTTGTTATAAACAATTGAGATTGCTTAATGTGCCTTGGATGAATCATGTGTTGTTTTAGCATATTAAAGCATAGTATTGTGGTATTCTCCTTTGATGCTTTATTTGGGTTGACTTGGCACATGCTCACACCATGTTATAACTATCTCAAGTCACCATAAGCCTTTATGATCCTTTAGTTTTCAACCTGTAGTATCACTTTATGCTTTGATCAATGATGTTTTGTCGCTTTGCATGATTATGGCCATTATTTCTCTCTCGTTTGTCGCTCCCTTACTATTGCTAGCCTTCACTTTCACTGAGTATGTTTTACTCATGTTTCCAACTCCCTAAACCAAATATTTCCAAAGTGTCCACCATACCTACCTATTAGCATCATTTGCTACTTCCGTGCATATTCAATATGCCTTTTTTTCTTCCGAATAAATTTTTTGCTTGTTATGAGAAAGTTAGTTAGTAAAGCTCTCACGAACTTGATGGCACACTTTATTTTCTTGCACTTAATAAACCTAAACCATTGCTTCCTTCTTTGTTGCGCATATGCTTGCGCTTTATGAGTTGAAGTTAGCAGAACCATGTATCATGGGGACCGCTTTCAACACTTCATAGGTACTTTGTACCTAATTGATATCATGTTCTTTTGCTTAAGGATCTCGGTGGTGTGAAATAAAAGTGGAACTTGTAAGATCATGGAGTTTGTATGTATGTTAGAGAAATGCCTGGGCCGCTAGCCTAAGCCATGCATAATCATGGTGGAAACTTGCAGCATAACCATAATGATCATTCTATGAAGCATCCTCAATAAAAATCTATGCACATAGTAAATAAAAAGATCGCCGAGATGCTCATTGTCTGTTTGCCTTGTATTTTGACTATGGGATAGCTCCCGTGTCATGTGCAAGGGGTACCCCGTTGGCGGTTCTCTATGATACGTATATACTTACAATGACAAGAGCTTACTTGTGACTGAAGTTGAGTAGCATGAGGATCGGTCTTCGTAAGTAAGGGGCATAAGACTTCGATTTATAACTTGTCAAGCGTATCCTCTTAGTTGTGTCACTTTAACCTTAACCATTTAAAGATGCTTATGATAGGGGCAATGAGAGCTCAAAGCTAGCGAGTACCATACTTTTAGCATTTGGAAGCCTTTCAAACTTTTCAAAACCTTTTCATTTCCTTGTTGAGTCTCCACACATTCTATGAGCACTTTCTTCAGAGCATAGTGGCCATTCTTAGTTCTATGTGCATTTCCCAAGACTTGTTGATTGATGCATACCTTGATATTGCTTGTTTTAAACTATTTGTATCTAGTCACTCTTGTAAACTTTGAAGGTGTCCTATGCATTTATGTTTTTCTACTCCATGAGGGACAAGCTGAATGCCATTATGCTATGTTTTCTTTATGTGAAACAAACAAACGTCTTGCAAAGCATTGTTATTCATGAATCTTTTGTTTGTGCCTTTTCATGTTGCATCATAGTTTCTTTGTCTTATTGCTAGAACTTTGTCTTTCATGTTATGATTGAAGTACTTTGAACCCAGCTTTGGATGTTTACAAATACTTTGGTCAAGTCTTTGATGGTGCATGTCACCTCAAAAATTATTGTTTCTTTTTATCACTTACCTACTCGAGGACGAGCATGAGTTAAGCTTGGGGATGTTGATACATTGCAAATGTATCTATAATTTTTGATGCTCCATGCTTCGTTTTATCCACTTTCTTGTGTTTTGTCCACACTTTGGAGTACTTTTCATATAATTTCTTGGACTAACCTATTAACAAGAGCCACAGTGCCAGCTGCCTGTTTTCTGCTGTTTTTGGTTCCAGGGAAGTCAGAAAATGAATATTCTCAGAATTGGACGGGACAAAAGCCAAAGTGCCTATTTTCCAGAAGACTCACGGAGCCAGAATACGAGACGGAGGAGGGCCAGGGCCTGGCCACACCACCCCCAGGCGCGGGCTAGGCTTGGCCGCGCCAGGGCATGGTGTGGTGGCCCCAGGTACCCCCTCGGTCCCCCTCCTCGCCTATAAGAAGCCTTCTGACCTAAAACCTCGGGGGGGGGGGGGGTTGACATTTTTCCACAAAAAGGTCCGTTGCGCCGCCACCACCGAAGGGGAGATTCGGGGGACAGAAAGTCTCTGTTCCGGCACCCTGCCAGGACGGGGAAGTGCCCCTGGAGCCATCTCCATCGATCTTCACCATCATCTCCATCGACCATCCATGTTTCCCCCATCTTTGAGTGAGTAATCCCCCGCTGTAGGCTATGGGGATGGTAGGGATTGGATGAGATCGTTCATGTAATGGCATCAGATTGTTAGGGCATGGTGCCTAGTATCTTTTATTAGTGCATTATGACTTTGTTGCGACTTGTTGTGCTTAATGCTTGTCACTAGGGCCCGAGTGCCATGATTTCATATCTGAACTTATTATTGATTCATCATGATAGTATTGTTTCTGGTCTTATCTACAAGTTGTATACACACGTTGTTGTCCACAACCTATGGCCCCGAAGTGACAGAAATCGGGATAACCAGCAGGGAAAGGCTTTGATGTGAGGATCACATGTGTTCACGGAGTGTTAATGCTTTGTTCCGGTGCTCTATTAAAAGGAGCACCTTAATTGCTAGTAGTTCCCTAGAGGCCCCGCTGCAAACGGGCTGGCAAGACAAAAGATGTTGTGCAAGTTCTCATTGCGAGCACGTATGACTATATATGGAACACATGCCTAAGATTGTCTAGTACTTGGGTGCTTTATCTTATTTATCTGCAATTGCCCTATGTTCTGATTGCTATGTGAATTGTCATGTCCATGCAACGCCCGTCCATCCATCCCTATGCCTACCGCACTCGAATCCCACTGTTTACTTCTTTTGTTACTAATGTCTTTGTTTTGCTACTGCTGTTACTCTACTATTCCTACTACAAAACTGTTGCTACTGATAAACTGCTGTGAGCAAGATTGTTTCCAGGTGCAGCTGAATTGACAACTCAGTTGTTAAGGCTTATAAATATTCTTTGGCTCCCCTTGTGTCGAATCAATAAATTGGGTTTCACTTCCCTCGAAAATACCGCGATACACCCCCTATACTTGTGGGTCATCAAGTTCCTGAAGCACCTGCACGAGCGATGGGAGTGGAGGCACCTGGATTACGATGCGATCAAGTACGCAGCCAGGGACACGTATGTCTGCTACGAGATGCTCAACAGGATCTAGCGGGTGGGTGAGTGTGCTGTTTACCACTACTAGTTTCGCATTTCGTTCCTAGTTTTATCTCGCCTGTATTTTATCTCGCATGTATTTTCTAAGCATTCCGTGCGTAAGAACCAACTCGTATGATCCCTATGCTATTAGCTACTTAACTTGTATGAATTACATTCCCCCTTTTGTATGCTCAACATTCATTCTTACAAATTCTGTTTGTGCCATTTGCATGCGGCAGAATCCAGGACTGACATACATAAGGTGTGATACAGTCATAAGTCATAACCAAACCCAGATTATAGCGAAGGCTACAGTCATAACCAAACCTAAATTATAGTTCGACAAAGGTAATACACAGCAGTTCGTAATTTCTCACATAGTGTACTTCTGAAATAACATGTTTTCATAAACACAACAAGCCCCATACAAACACAACAATCATGCACTAAAAGTCAACATCCCAGCCTGTTGGAGAAGGCAACCGATCCCAGGATGCCTTCGGTCGCTTGCCCCAGCTTGTAGATTCATCTACACTCCGGCATCTAGGGCAAACAACCTACCTTGGTGGTGGTTCAATGATGCGATGTCTGGAACGATATTTTACAATCTGGTGGTACAACTCGTGGCTAACATACCTGTCAATTGCAGTGTACTTCAGATTAGGTTCAGAAAGTGGCTTATCCTCCCAGTAATCGTGCCCTAAATGCCTCCACGAACATCTCGGCAATTTGCCCTTCATGTCAGCGTACCACGGGTCGATGAGTTCGGAGGCAAGAGCGGCCATCCTGGTCTTGCCGCCCTTAGTCCCTAGGATCCAGTAAATTTCCTAGATATCCACTTTGCACTCCTTTGGGATTCTAATGTTGACAGTCGAGCTTTCAAGCAGTTTAGTGTCATTCGTGATGTTAACACTAGTAAATGTTATGTGCTGGTTCACGAGAAAGTCATGAAACAGATCCCTAATGCTTTCGCCCCACCTGCATGAAAATGAATTCAGACAAATAATATAGCAATAACTTTTGCAAATAGACGATTTATGAACAAAAAGAAAACAAACTTTACCAGATCCCGTCAACCCCTTCTCGCAAAAAGGCTGGTATACGAGGACGTGCCCCTTCATGGAGAGTTGCACCACGGTGATCCTATGGTGATCGCGGCTATACTCGAGGTCGAGACCTACGGACCTATTTTCTTCGAACTACAGCCAACTCGTGTAATTATTCAGAGTGTTCCTCACCATCCGAGGGTCGGTGGTGTAGACAACATCGATCTTCTTCCCGCCATGTACTTCGATGTCGAAGTGCGCAGTTTCTTGCCTACCGTCGTTTCGGACGTCCAGAGAGTCCATGAATACATGCAAGAGGGAAAGGATACGGAGGAAGAGGGTGATGCGGTGGTGGAGGAAATGGATGAGGCCGTGGAGGAGGAAATGAGACGGGGAGTGAAAGATTGGAACCGCCCTTAACAATATCTGGAATGGTGCACGGCCATTTGTAGTAGGGTGAAGGTGGAGAAAAACGGCGGTTTTACACGTCGACGCTAGCGCTTCCTAAAATTTGTTCTGCGCCACTTGCATGCGGTGGAATCGAGGTCTGCCATGCACGATCCAAGTCAAACGTAGGCACGGTGATCCTAAAATTTATGTACCGACCTTCACTCACTAACAGGCGGGCCGCACATTTCTCTCTTACGATTTATTTTTTCACTTCCTCTAGACGGTTCTGGTGCCCGCCCTCAATAATTACGCCCCCCTTCCTTGTCTTCCATGCGAACGAGAACCAGCGATGTTGGCGGTTCCTTGCAGATTCACTCCCCACTCGAACAACTGCCCCCATCCCTGATTCCATCCCCTCTCGAATCCATCCGCCTCCTTATCACAACGCCTCCATTAATCTACCGGATTCTAGACTCCGTTTGCCGCTATGGGTAGAGCTTGGGGTAGCAGCAGGCTGAAGCGAAAGGCATGCGACAATGATGCGTGTGGCCAGGGCGACCGCCACCGTGAGGATTGGGGATGGCCTAACCTCAGCACCGCGAACGTGCACAGGATTGCCTCGTGGTTGGACATCATCTCTGCTGGCCACCTCGCTCGCTGCATCCCTGGCTACCGCTTCACGATGCGGGACATGGACGAGGAACCATTCACCACGTCAGGCCTTCTTTACCCTGATAACAGCAAATGGCCAAATGACCGCGATGGCCACGTAAGTTCCAGTATCTAGCTTATTCGTTCAGTCATATCGTTGATTCATATGTGCTGAACTCTCATCAGAATCCTATGTTCCTTTTGTCGAGCGGTTGTGTGCACGCGCTGTTTGAATAAATCGAACCTTTTAAGACTATTCTGTACAGCGGAAACTCTGCTCGTACCTGATATTCTGGTATTTTCATAGTGACACAATCTTACTTTAGGTGATAGACGAGTTGTCAATTTCGATTTTGCAATGGAATGCCTGCTAGGTGATATTCTGTTTCCTAAAATAAAAACAAACAGATTAGACAATTTAAGGCTGTTATCCCCCGAGCTGTTTATGATCATCGTCAGGAGTTTGTTCTGGAGGCTCTGCTACTACTCCATATATTGAGTATCTTCATAGTGACACAGGCACAATTTAGGCGATATCTGAGGAGACACTCGTATTTAGGCGATATTTTGTGTATTTTAATCTGAAGGTTCAGTTGTCAAATTGTATTTGCAATGGAATCCATGCTAGGTGATTGTACCAACTGACAACAAACTCTGCAGAATATTCATGCAAAACTGATGCTGCTAGATAAGTGGTTTGAATCAGTAGTGGTGAATATCAAGGAAGTAGAAGAGACGGAAATAGAAGATGACCAGAACTGGCTGGGTGGCAACGGCCTTTTATCACAGGATGGGAGTACTTGGACTCTAAAAAATGTCTACAGATCGGTGAGACTTGCATTGCCACCTTTGGAGGGTGTCGACATTACTGCATTCAACAACGGGTGGCCGCCGCCCATTTCCGAATTCGCTTACAGGTTCAACATGGCAGAACTTGACCTCCTGAAGGTACAACTCCCACATAAACCGCGGGAGGGGGCATGGAAGACCTGGGAGTACAACCTCTTACAGGTGTTCGACAAGGCAATCACATTCATTAGATGCCCAGAAGACAAGGAATGGATAGTCTTGCGCGACGACTTCCTGCGGCTGGAGAAGTATATCGACGTCGTCTTCACCTACATCTACTCTTCGTACAAACCGCAACGCATTTATGCGGTCACTGAACCTAGCGGCGACGTGCGTGTTTGGGAGCCGTCCATTTGGGGTGAGTCATGGTGTCATATAGCATGTAAAATCCCATTCAAATTCTTCTTACTGACTATAAGTAACACGCAGGTACCCACGTAGCCCCGCGCATCATTCCAGCTCTAGTCATCGAAGATGCAGTAGCAGATGCTGAACTTGGGACACGGCGCTAGTTCCTGGCACCTCTCGGAGGCGACAAAGAACAGGATGATGAACTCATGTGGATTCATATCAGGAGAGCACTAAACAGTGTTGGTGATACAATAGAACATATGGGGACACATCTTTCTTCATACCCATCGCTGCGGTGTCACATTTTCTAGAGGTCTGCATGCCTATCCAAAGACCCAATAGAGCAAGTCTGGAGCAGAGTCGACAATCTGAAGGGACAATCTGTGTTTCTTGGGATCAACTACCCTTTCTTTGTCGGAGCCCCTAGAGCTGTTGAACCTGTAATTGCTTAGGCTGCTCAAGCAGCCCTGGCTCCTGATGCTGCTGCTGCTACTGGTATTGGTGGTGGTGGAGCTGACGAAGAACTAGCTGCTGTTGCTCCTGGTGAAGCTGACGAAATACTTGGTGATGCTGCTGCTGGTGAAGCTAACAAAATACTTGCTAATGTTGTTGCTGGTGAAGCTAACGAAATACCAGCTGAGGCTGCTGCTGGTGAAGCTGATGAAATACCTGCTGAGGCTGCTGCCGGAGTCTAGGAAGAACATGCTGGTGTTGTTGCTGAGGTGCCCGCACTTCCAATGTTGATAGCAGACTGTGTGTTTGTTGCGCACTCGCGCGCCAATCATGTCCACACTCCAGATCCGACCTGGAGCCGAATCCACGTCGGGGGGAGGGGGCCTACAATTGGCTCATCAGGGGGGTTGTACGATTTGAAGGAGCATTACAAATGGCCAACCACAACATTCTGGTTCGTTCCGATGATACCACCAGCTCCAGGGACCTAGTGCTCATACTGGCAGATCCGATGAACCATTTGTCTTTATATTTATCATTAGTTACGCTTATTTGTGTAAAGACTAAGTTGTGCTTATTTGTGTAAGACTAAGTTAGGCCTAAATGCATAATATTCAGTGAAGCCCAACTTTTCTTTCCACGCCCATAACAACAGAATTGCAGCATAGAACATATAAAGGTAATGTGCATAGTAGGAATTTTTGCTCAGGATAACAACCACTTCGGGTAAATGATATATGGTGTATGCATTTGAACGAATCACTAGAATGCACCACCTATTGACGATTGATGAAATGGATCTAGCTTTTCTGCACGAATTTGCATTGAATCGCTCATTGATTTGTTCACATTTTTTTTGGCAATGGCTGATGAACTCCACTTTCTTGGTAACAGGCTTCGTCAGCGAGAACTTGTTGATGCAATGCAAAGTACAAAACATGTTCGTCATCGTCATTCCATTTAGGTTCTCTATGTTTCGTCATCACGGAGCTACTAATTTCAAATGAAAATCTAGTAAACAATATATGTGTACATTGTTAGAGTATGCTACGTCCACGGGACATACATTTTTTTCTACAACCACAAGAAGAAAACTTGATGCATTTTCACCTTGTTAGCGTTGTGCCGACCTGGGTGGATGTGGCTTTGGGGTTCGGAGAGGAAGGCGTCATGGCTGGTGCGTGTGCGACCATGGTGACGGTGAGCTTGGATTCTAGAGGAGACCAACAGGACCGAGCATGGTCGGCATGGTGACAGATCTCACCAACGAATGAATTCCCGTCCCCGCGCCATGCCAATGGTGCAACCATGGTGAGGG
Organism: Avena eriantha; assembly: GCA_910589775.1. Taxonomy (NCBI): domain Eukaryota; kingdom Viridiplantae; phylum Streptophyta; class Magnoliopsida; order Poales; family Poaceae; genus Avena; species Avena eriantha. The sequence continues at coordinate 19,433 of CAJUXJ010000038.1, forward strand.
CCAGCTTCGACTCGGGATGGGGAGGAGAGGCGGGCCGAGCAGGTTCGTCCAAGTCCTAGCTCCGCGCCATGGCCGCGACCACAGATTACCGCCTCGGAGGAAGAAGAAGACGCGTAAAGGATGCATGCGCCAACTCTGCAAGCCTACATGGCAGCGACGACGGCAGCGACATAACGGTGAAAGCTGACAGGGAAGCCCAACTTGACGACCGTTAACTTGATTTTTTTTATTGAAACGTAAAGTTGAATTCGTGCCGAAAAAGCCCAGTCATCGCGGCTGATTTCAGGGAACTCGGGTACCGCGTTGCCTGGGCGACCCAACTTTCGGGCCACATATGGACCCACTAGAGTCATTACATGTGTGTTCTTATACTAAAACCAGCACTAGAGTCATTGCATGTGTCTTCTTTTCATAAACTACACATGGATCCACCAAAGTCATTGCATGTGTGTTCTTTCCAGAAACCACACATGGATCCACCAGAGTAATTGCATGTGTGTTCTTTTCACAAACCACACATGGATCCACAAATGTCATTGCATGTGTGTTCTTTTCACAAACCACATATGGACCCACTTGAGTCATTGCACGTGTGTTCTTTCCACAAACCACACATGGATTAACCAAATGGCATTGCATGTGTGTTATTGTCACAAACCACATATGGATCAGCCAGTGTCATTGCATTTGTGTTCCTGTCATGAACCACATATGGATCCACCAGTGTTCATTTCATGTGTTTTCTTTCCACAAACCACATATGTATCCACTAGATTCATTGCATGTGTGTTCTTTTCACAAACCACACATGGATCAACCAATGTCATTGCATTTGTGGTCTTTTCACAAACCACATATGGATCCACCTATATGTCATTGCATGTGTGTTCTTTTCCACAAACCACACATGGATCAACCAATGCCATTGCATGTGTTTTCTTTCCACAAACCACATATGGATCAACCAATGTCATTGCATGTGTGTTCCTTCCACAAACCACATATGGATCAACCAATGTCATTGCATGTGTGTTCTTTCTACAAACCACATATGGCTCCACTAGAGTCATTACATGAGTATTCTTTTCACAAACCACATGTGGACCCACTTGAGTCATTGCATGTGTGTTCTTTCCACAAACCACACATGTATTAACCAATGGCATTTTATGTGTGTTATTGTCAGGAACCACATATGTATCAATCGATGTCATTGCATGTGTGTTCCTGTTAGGAACCACATATGGATCCACTAGTGTTCATTGCATGTGTGTTATTTCCAGAAACCACATATGTATCCACTAGAGTAATTGCATGTGTGTTGTTTTCAAAAACCACACATGGATCAACCAATGTCATTGCATGTGTGTTATTTCTAGAAACCACATATGGATCCACCTATGTCATTGCATGTGTGTTCTTTTCCACAAACCACATGGATCAACCAATGGCATTTCATGTGCGTTCTTTTCACAAACCACACATGGATCAACCAATGGCATTGCATGTGTGTTCTTTTCACAAACCACACATGGATCCACCAATGTTCACTACATGTGTGTTCTTTCCACAAACCACTTATGGATCCACCAATGTCATTTCATGTGTGTTCTTTTCCACAAACCACATGGATCAACCAATGGCATTGCATGTGTGTTCTTTTTGCAAACCACAGATGGATCAACCAATGGCATTGCATGTGTGTTCTTTTCACAAATCACACATGAATCAACCAGTGGCATTGCATGTGTGTTCTTTTCACAAACCACCCATGGATCCACCAGAGTCATTGCATGTGTGTTCTTTCCACAAACCATATGGATCAACCAGTGTCATTACATGTGTGTTCTTTCCACAAACCACATATGGACCAACCAATGCCATTGCATGTGTGTTCTTTTCCATAAACCACACATGGATCAACCAATGTCATTGCATGTGTGTTCTTTCCAGAAACCACATATGGATCCACCAGTGTTCATTGCATTTGTGTTCTTTCCACAAACCACACATGGATCCACTAGAGTAATTCCATGTGTGTTCTTTTCACTAACCACATATGGACCCACCAGAGTCATTGCATGTGTGTTCTTTTCGACAAATCACATATGTATCCACCAATCTCATTGCAAGTGTGTTATTGTCACAAACCACATATGGATCAACCAATGTCATTGCATGTTTGTTCTTTCCAGAAATCTCACATGGATCAACCAATGTCATTGCATGTGTGTTCGTTCTACAAACCACATATGGATCCACTAGAGTGATTGCATGTGTGTTCTTTTCACAAACCACATATGGACCCATATAGTCATTGCATGTGTGTTCTTATACTAAAACCAGCACTAGAGTCATTGCATGTGTGTTCTTTTCACAAACTACACATCGATCCACCAGAGTCATTGCATGTGTGTTCTTTCCACAAACCATACAAGGATCCACCAGAGTAATTGCATGTGTGTTCTTTTCACAAACCACACATGGATCCACAAATGTCATTGCATGTGTGTTCTTTTCACAAACCACATATGGACCCACTTGAGTCATTGGACGTGTGTTCTTTCCACAAACCACACATGGATTAACCAATGGCATTCTATGTGTGTTATTGTTACAAACCACATATGGATCAACCAGTGTCATTGCATGTGTGTTCCTGTCATGAACCACATATGGATCCATCAGTGTTCATTTCATGTGTGTTCTTTCCACAAACCACATATGTATCCACCAGAGTCATTGCATGTTTGTTCTTTTTAGAAACCACACATGGATCAACCAATGTCATTGCATGTGTGTTCTTTTCACAACCCACATATGGATCCACCAATGTGATTGCATGTGTGTTCTTTTCCACAAACCACACATGGATCAACCAATGTCATTGCATGTGTGTTCTTTCCACAAACCACATATGGATCAACCATTGTCATTGCATATGTGTTCTTTCCACAAACCACATATGGATCAACCAATGTCATTGCATGTGTGTTCTTTCTACAAAACACATATGGATCCACTAGAGTCATTGCATGTGTGTTCTTTTCACAAACCACAGATAGACCCACTTGAGTCATTGCATGTGTGTTCTTTCCACAAACCACACATGTATTAACCAATGGCATTGCATGTGTGTTATTCTCACAAACCACATATGGATCAATCGATGTCATTGCATGTGTGTTCCTATTAGGAAGCACATATGGATCCACTAGTGTTCATTGCATGTGTGTTATTTCCACAAACCACATATGTATCCACTAGAGTAATTGCATGTGTGTTCTTTTCAAAAACCACACATGGATCAACCAATGTCATTGCATGTGTGTTATTTCCACAAACCAAATATGGATCCACCTATGTCATTGCATGTGTGTTCTTTTCCACAAACCACATGGATCAACCAATGGCATTGCATGTGTGTTATTTTCACAAACCACACATGGATCAAACAATGGCATTGCATGTGTGTTCTTTTCACAAACCACACATGGATCCACCAATGTCCACTGCATGTGTGTTCTTTCCACAAACCACTTATGGATCCACCAATGTCATTTCATGTGTGTTCTTTTCCACAAACCACATGGATCAACCAATGGCATTGCATGTGTGTTCTTTTTGCAAACCACAGATGGATCAACCAATGGCATTGCATGTGTGTTCTTTTCACAAATCACACATGGATCAACCAGTGGCATTGCATGTGTGTTCTTTTCACAAACCACCCATGGATCCACCAGAGTCATTGCATGTGTGTTCTTTCCACAAACCACATATGGATCAACCAGTGTCATTACATGTGTGTTCTTTCCACAAACCACATATGGACGACCCAATGTCATTGCATGTGTGTTCTTTCCACAAACCACATATGGATCCACTAGAGTCATTGCATGTGTGTTCTTTTCACAAACCACATATGGACCCATATAGTCATTGCATGTGTGTTCTTATACTAAAACCTGCACTAGAGGTTTTGCATGTGTGTTCTTTTCACAAACTACACATCGATCCACCAGAGTCATTGCATGTGTGTTCTTTCCACAAACCATACAAGGATCCACCAGAGTAATTGCATGTGTGTTCTTTTCACACACCACACATGGATCCACAAATGTCATTGCATGTGTGTTGTTTTCACAAACCACATATGGACCCACTTGAGTCATTGGACGTGTGTTCTTTCGACAAACCACACATGGATTAACCAATGGCATTCTATGTGTGTTATTGTCTCAAACCACATATGGATCAACCAGTGTCATTGCATGTGTGTTCCTGTCATGAACCACATATGGATCCATCAGTGTTCATTTCATGTGTGTTCTTTCCACAAACCACATATATGTATCCACTAGAGTCATTGCATGTGTGTTCTTTTCACAACCCACATATGGATCCACCAATGTCATTGCATGTGTGTTCTTTTCCACAAACCACACATGGATCAACCAATGTCATTGCATGTGTGTTCTTTCCACAAACCACATATGGATCAACCATTGTCATTGCATATGTGTTCTTTCCACAAACCACATAGGGATCAACCAATGTCATTGCATGTGTGTTCTTTCTACAAACCACATATGGATCCACTAGAGTCATTGCTTGTGTGTTCTTTTCACAAACCACAGATAGACCCACTTGAGTCATTGCATGTGTGTTCTTTCCACAAACCACACATGTATTAACCAATGGCATTGCATGTGTGTTATTCTCACAAACCACATATGGATCAATCGATGTCATTGCATGTGTGTTCCTATTAGGAAGCACATATGGATCCACTAGTGTTCATTGCATGTGTGTTATTTCCACAAACCACATATGTATCCACTAGAGTAATTGCATGTGTGTTCTTTTCAAAAACCACACATGGGTCAACCAATGTCATTGCATGTGTGTTATTTCCACAAACCAAATATGGATCCACCTATGTCATTGCATGTGTGTTCTTTTCCACAAACCACATGGATCAACCAATGGCATTGCATGTGTGTTCTTTTCACAAATCACACATGGATCAACCAATGGCATTGCATGTGTGTTCTTTTCACAAACCACCGATGGATCCAGTCATTGCATGTGTGTTCTTTCCACAAAACACATATGGATCAACCAGTGTCATTACATGTGTGTTCTTTTCCACAAACCACATATCTACCAACCAATGTCATTGCATGTGTGTTCTTTCCACAAACCACATATGGATCCACTAGAGTCATTGCATGTGTGTTCTTTTCACAAACCACATATGGACCCATATAGTCATTGCATGTGTGTTCTTATACTAAAACCAGCACTAGAGGTTTTGCATGTGTGTTCTTTTCACAAACTACACATCGATCCAC
>CAJUXJ010000039.1:0-20841 GCA_910589775.1 Avena eriantha
CACCGGGCCAGAGAGCATTGAAAAAACCGGACCGCTGCATCTAGGAAGCCCGCGCCGTAGTTCTTCACTATCTCGAGGCGAGAGGACAGGCTGACCAACAGGTCCTCCATGTCAAGAGGAATATTTTCAGCGCCAGCTCCTGTTGGGGTACCTCTCTTCCGGCGGAACTTGGTAACGGCGGTTGCCGCAATAGCGTCACCCTCCGGAAATTCGTCTGGAAACGAGCCAAGTGAAACAGTTAAGGAGGCTGACCCGGAAGGATTGAGGACGGATAAAGGAAAAGAAACTTACGAGAAATGTGGCTATGGATCCGGGTCAGCTCCTTGATGCAAGTATCATGCCTCTTCGGAGTTGCACAAGTTCAGCATTCGCCGACTCAAGTTTAGTGTCGGATTCTTTCAGCAGTTCTTGGTCTTTAGAAATTTGGAGGCTGAGACGCTCGCGCTCCTCGGTAAAGTCTTGGTCTGCTTTCTCCAGTTCGGACTTATGTTGTGCCTTGAGCTTTTCATGTCTACCTTGAGCTTGCCAATTTCATCATCCTTGGTCCGGAGAGATCGGAGGAGTGGTGAGATCATCGTCTTTCTTCTTGAGTTTGGCTTGGTGCTGCCCTGCTTGTTCGAGAAATGCATGCAGCATCATATCAGGCACGGGCGCACTATCTTCAAGAGATGCTGAAATAGTTTGATTGACCCGGCAGAGCCGAGGTATAAACATTTGCCGAGCCAAGTAGAAAGGGAGATAGAGCGTAGAGGGAGATTAAGCGAATGTGACTTACCCTTTATTTGGTCCAAAATTTTCCTCATAAGGATGTTCTCGGCTTCTACTCCAGCTGCACAATCCAAATAACACATTAGTTCGGGGGAAGAGACAAAGAGGAATGAAAAAACTGCAAAGAAAAAAGAACTTACCCCTTTTCTCGTATTCAGCGAGAAGTGTACTATGTTTGGAGCGCAACATTTTGTGGGTATTCCGGAGACGCTGAAACTCAGCACTCCGGCGATTGGTGGTCACCTGAAAGGAGCAAGGGGATAATTTAGTCATGTGCATGTTCGATGTGTACAAAAATCCAGGCCAAGTGGAACTAACCCGGCTCTAGGTGTGTGCATGTTCGAAGTGTACAAAAATCCGGGCCAAGTGGAACATAACCTGGCTCTAGGGTGTGTGCATGTTCGATCTGTACAAAAATCCGGGCCCAGTGGAACTTAACCCGGCTCTAGGTGTGTGCATGTTCGAAGTGTACAAAAATCCGGCCAAGTGGAACTTAACCCGGCTCTATAGGTGTGTGCATATTCGAAGTGTACAAAAATCCGGGCCAAGTGGAACTTAACCCGGCTCTAGGTGTGTGCATATTCGAAGTGTACAAAATCCGGGCCAAGTGGAACTTAACCCGGCTCTAGGTGTGTGCATGTTCGAAGTGTACAAAATCCGGGCCAAGTGGAACTTAACCCGGCTCTAGGTGTGTGCATGTTCGAAGTTATTATGGAGTTACGTTAGTTCTCTAAGGAGCATCCGGCGGAGTAGTAAGTAACAGTTACTCCCTCGGAGGCTCGGGGACTAATGGTTATATCACTAATATCTACTGAATATTAAGGAAAAGACGAAGTGCAGTACCTCCATCATCCGACCTGCAAGGTTGATTGCCTTTGCAGCAGTATTCATCTGTGCAACAAATTCGGCTGGCTCAAATTTTCTGGGAGATCGTCATTATGGACGAACTCCGCCTTGTTCCAGTTATTAATGAACTCGATCAAGGTCGGAGGATAACGTTCTCCGGATAACATGTGGGGCGCGACCAGACCCTTAGCATGGGCCTCCCTCCTCTCAGTTTGGGCGGCAGCGGGGCTGGTATGCAAAACGAGCTGCGCGTCAGCTGATCCGGCCGAAGTATCTGTTGTCGTTGAGGTCTTCTTCGGAAGCATGGATGCGAGGGTACGTTGTCCGGCCTCGAGGGTCGATGCTTTGGCAGTCTCCGTAGCCTTTTGCCCTTGGGCTGCTGCTAAGAGGTGCAGGTTGCTGCAGAGGATTTACCCTTAGGGGCTGCCTTGGCGCTAGCCTTGGTACTGCTAGTGTCGGATGAGGCGGAGCGGCTTGGTGCTGTTGCTGGCGCTTTGGCCGTAGTTGCCGGTGCTGGCGCTGTTTTCTGTTTCGGCGGGGGTGTCGAAGGAACTTCGGTGGTGCTCGGTTGCGGCTGTACCGATGAAGGAGCAGCCGCAGCCTCGACAGAACTGCTTTTCCCCCTTCCGAGGTGCCCTCCTCTTGGCGAACTGGGCTAGAACCCGGAGCAACCGCTGAACCCTCTTGAATGGGGCTCAACGGGCATGGATCGCCGCCACGAGGGGGAGAAGGGCTATGTCGGAGCGGCGAGGCTATGCCGGATCCACTCTGAGGAACCTCGACCGCGGCTCTGCCGAATAAGAGGATGAACAATGAGAAATCATACCTAAGGAAGAACAAATGGATGGCAGATAGAGCAATAACTTGTCTGAAGTCAAGGGCTCCTTCGGCTTGCGAGCTCTCCGGACTACGACTTTGATCGGGGCCTTCGTGGCAACTTTGTCTACGGGCCTCTTTTGCCTTTTAGCGGGTTTAGAAGGTCCGGAGGAAGAAGAAGCGGAAGCGGCCCCTTTTCTTCGGCACCACCGGGGCTGGTCCGCCCGTAGCAAGGGGAGGATCTTCATGGATCTGCCCTCCAGGGTAAGCTGATGCCGGAAAGGCATAAGAAAGGGGGATAGCGTCAAATGGTTCTATCACCTCAACGTGGGAATAGTCTTCGTCGTCAGGCCAATCTCTTGAGGAAGAGAATTTACCGGTGGGTCGCTTGGTGCCATCGACGAGCGGGAGGACCATCTCCTGATCTGGTTCCTCCTCGTCCGGAGCATCACGGTCCGGCACCCACTTGAGAGAGGGCTCGGTGCCATCCTCGAGAGTTTGCTGAAGGAACAGCTAAGAGAAAGAAAAAGCAAAGAGATCAAACCTACGGCAATATCCGACATATAATTGAGGTGCGATTAAAATTGGGGCAGGGGCTTACCGTAGGGGGAAGCCTATCCCGGCAGAAGTGCTCGAAACCCCACTCCCACTTGCGGACGAAGGTTCTGCAGAGGGGAGATCTAGTTGCGGACGAAGGTGATCATTGCGTCCTCGTTGCGTAGCCCGGCGTCCTTCAGCTCCTGGAACCTTTTGTTGACTTGGTTCGCCAAGGCAGTGGGCTTCTTGGAGACCCGGTCCCATACATCCGGATTGCGAGGACCAGGAGCATAGGGGCGCAGCCGGATTAAATCCTCGTCTGTGCCATTTCTGACATAGAAGAAGGTTCAGGCCTAGCCCTTGCATGATTCCTGCCGGTGACCCGGGGAAAGACGGACTGCTTCCGGGGTAAAATGGAAGCAGCACCGAACTGTGTGAGCTGTTTATCCTCCAGGTCAAGATCTTTGTTCAGGATCACGTTGCGGCGGAGACCGAAAAACCGGATCCAGAGCTCTTTGGTGGGCCATAATCCGGTGTAACCCTCGATGGTGGAGGAGAAGGAAGAAAGCGAGGTGATGGCATTGGCCGGAAGATGGTGCAGCTGAAGCTCGAAGGTGTTGAGCCAGTCGTGGAAGAAGTTGCTGACGGGGAGGCCGAACCAACGCTGGAAGTGGGAAAAGAAGACCACGAACTCACCCGGATTGGGTGAGGGGGCGAGCTCTGTGGCGGCGAGGCGGGCGACGACGCCCTCCGGGATACGGTGCGTGCGGTACAGCCACTGCAGATCATCTTCGTAGACCCAGGACCCAGCCTAGGCACCTCTGTCGGCGTTCTCCGCGTCCTCCTCCATGTCCTGCTCCACCATGGTGAGCTCCTCCTCGGTCATCTCTAGCCCACTGAACTCACTGTCTCTAGCGGCGGTGGGTGGCAGTGGCCTAGACTGGTGGGGTCCCATGGTGGAGGAATAGCGTGGAGGTGGCGGTGACGCAGGGGCGCAAGAGAGCAATGCGGCGGTGGCGCGGCAAAGCAGCTGCGGTGGCAGCGGCGCTGTCGCAGGAGACGAAGAGGAAGAAGATGAGGCAGAGGGGCACGGGACTGGGAAAAGGCCCAAGGGGCGCGCCCCTCCCCTTTTAACCACGCCCATGAGGGGTAGTGGGATCGCACAAAGCGAATGGGCCACACGGTGTGGCCGTGTAGCACCCAGATCAACCAATCAGCACCGAGCCACAAGAAGGGCCACAGGGCGCAGCAGATCCAGCGATGTGACGTTATGATATACTGAACGAGGAGGCAGGCGCGGCGTGACGTGTGCTACAGTAAATTCTGACGATAACTGCGGCGGTTAGTGGCGTAGGCCCTTAAAATGAGGCAAAGTAATGATTAGCCTCCACGTTGGGAAGCGTACAAGAGAAGGAAGAATGACCCGGATGAGTACGAGGTGGCCCGACCAGCGAGAGAAAACTCGGAATGTGGCAAGGGAAAGTAAACCTATGAGATCCAGACTACGGGATAATTCAGAAAAGTCGAATCTGCTATGGTCTTAGCGGCTAAGGTGGCAAAGACCGCACCAGCTTCGGGGACTAATGTTGCGGGATACCCCCGGGTAGGGTCACACCGGGGTATAAAGGCCGAGTTAGCCGAGGTACGGCAAGGTCAAAGCATTAGCTGGCCGAGTCACCTCAAGGTAGGCCGGATCATGGAGTGACCCAGTCCTGAGGATGTTCGCCTAACTAAGTCTCGGCCGACTTAAGTTTTATGTCGGCAGGACGTATCTAACTTGTGTGCAGGATTACCAGGCGTGGTCCGGATTAACCAGGCAGGATCCGGGTCATATTTGGCTAACAAGAGAAGGAAGGCATCTCGCTGGTCAAAAGGTGGCTACTGTACGCGGGGCGTGAGCGGAGCAGTCAGGGGCCAGGACCACCGGGGTGTGGCCAACAAAGATGACGATGCCAATGTCGGGTGACGTTGGCGCCGCAGAGGCTCACGTAGCCTCTGCATGGATGACGATGGGCAAAAGTGACCCGGTCGGCTTACTATTTTGGGAAGAAGCATATTCCTAGGAATATGCTTCCACGTATGCCCTAAATGTGAGAACTAGTCCCCTCTATATAAGGAGGGCAAGGGCTTCAGTAGGAGGGGTTGAGTTTTCTTGGCCTTGGTGGCTAGAAGATCAAGCTACTGGCATGTTCCTGAGGGTTGGCTAGTGGTGAGAGTAAGAGAGATCTTTCTTCCTCCTCTCCCTAACACAGCTCTAGGAGCACTTGTAAACCAAAGAAGTGAATCTAATACAAAGATACCGTGTGTGGAATCACCACACTATCCCTCCCTGGATTCCTCTAGCACATTTAGTCCCCACCTTTAGCCTATCCATGGCATCTGCCGTGACACCACCACGATAGTTGGCGCCCACCGTGGGGCATGCGGTGCTAGCAGGAGTGAAGATCCGGACGGTAAATCTCATCGTCTCCGGGCTCGTTCAGCGCTTTGGAGCGTTGGACTTTTTCAGCGACAACGCTGGCTGCTTCAGCAAGCGACCTCTCCCGCGCAACGGCCTCTTCATCAAGCTCGGCGCGCACAAGACCTTATTATGGTTTGTAATGCATGATGTACTGTGATATCCAATCTGTTATGTCTCACAAAAATGGTAATCCGGGGATTGTGATGTATGACATAACAGGCATCTAGGATTAAAAATCCGGGTGTTGACACACCGCCTCTGACAATTGTGCCAGGAGGGCGTCCAGGGGCGGCGCGGCCCGAGCCGGCGTCCAGCCGGTGACCTGGAGGTCATCGTCGCTCACCGGAGTTGCGGAGGGTTCACCTTCCGGATGGACGGGAGCCTCTGGCTGCCGCACCTCCACTAGCTCCTCCACCCGGTAGGCGCTAGAGTCAGTGCCCACTGTCGAGCCGGGGAAGGCACGGCCGTGCCGGCCCGCCCAAGCAGAAGACCCTCAGCAAGCCGAGAGACGGCCTCAGCTCGGTGAAGCGTCGTGGGCGCAGCCGGCGGCACCACCTCCGTCGCATCCGTACCGGCCCCAGCCGGTGGAGCCTCGAGAGCCGGAGCTAGCGCAGCCTTAGGGGCCAGAGCCGGAGCACTCCCCTCTGTAGCAGGCGGAGGGCCGGACGCGGTGGCGATGGTCGTGGGGCCGGGCAAGGCCATCGCCTCTTTGCAGAAAACACAAGGAATGAGCAACGTAGATGCGAGCAAGTCAACACAAGTACCAGGAGGATAGGAGCACCTACCCGGCAACGCTCGGCATGGTGCCCGCGGGTCTAGGGCGGCGTGCCTTCTTGGCGCCGCCTCTGGCCGGAGCAGCGCTGGTGGGGGTGACCCGCTTCCCCTTGACCCTGGGCGTGGCAACCTTGGCCAGGTCCACATCCCCGCCATGTGCAGTTGTTCCAGTGCAAGCAAAACGTCAGGTTCATGGCTAAGAGCATAGCAGGCGTAGAGCAGACAAGGACAAAGGACAAACTCTCACCGGATGGGAACTCGAAGCCCTCATCGGCCCGCATGGGGAACCACTCTGGCTCCACCTGCGGAGCCTTCGCCGTCTTGAAGTCCACGGCGAAGTTGGGGAGCTCGTTGTCCCCCATACCGTCCTCCGCTAGCTGGTCCGTGAAAAGCTACTCAACAAGGGATGATAAGAGGCACGAAATGGGAGTCCCTCAGGAAAATCCACCCGGAGAAGAGCAGGAAAGGCATACCTTCGGCAGAAGGCAGTCGCGGTGGTACGGCCGGCAGGAGAACACCCAGTCCTCCTCTAGCTTCTCCTTCGTGATGGTGGCGAGCCATTCATGGAGGGCGGCATGCGGCACGTCCAGCTGGGATACCCGGGAGGGATCCAGATGGCCAGAGAGGTGGCACATCTTGTGCGACCAGTGCTGCAGCGGGAGCACGCATTTCGCCATCCAGGACAGCAGAATGTCCCGGGCGGTGAGCCGCTCCTTCTCCATGAGGGCTGCCAGCCGGGCGCCCACCCGGTGATGTCGCCCTTGGCGCCTAGGTGCTGGACGCTCCATGCCTTTCGGCTGGAGGGGACGTTGGCGAAGGCGGGGAACTTGATGAAGTCCACCTCAGTGTTGTCGTGCACGTAAAAGTATGAGCGCTGCCTAAGCTTGATGGTGTCGGGGAGCTCCAAGCGCGGGATGGGCTCCGATGGCCGCAGGTAGATGGCGCAGTAGCCCGTCTCCGTTAGCGGCCCACCCTTCCCCACCACCTGAACCTTGAAGTAGAAGAACTTCAAGAAGTTGGCGGCGGCGGGGCAGACGCCAAGGAACGCCTCACAGTAGGCCGCGTGATGTGATAGAATCGACACGGCGTTGGCTCTGAGGTGGTGGAGCTGCAGGTCGAAGGTGACGAGCAGCTCCAAGACAAAGCGGTAGCCCAAGGCCGCGAGCAAAGTGGGCGAGGAAGACGACAGCCTTGCCAGGCTGGGGGTTGGGCACCCGCTTTCCCTCCGGTGTGAGGCGGTGCTTCACCAGCCGCTCCGACGGGAGGAACTTCCCCCACTGGTACTTCTACACCAACTCTTCAGTAACATACGATCTGCACCACCCGCCGGCAACCTCGGGCAGCATGTTGTCCAGAAAAGTGGCCGTGGTTGATGCGCGGGAGAATGCTGTTGAAGAAGACGAGCGGCACCGGCGACCAAGAAACGGTGGCGCAGAGGAGCAGTGAGAGGCTAGAGCGCAAGGGAGAATAGGGATGGCAGGCGCAGGGAGATGAAGTGAGGAACCACTGCTCCTTGGCGCACGTATTTATCGCGGAAAAACAGCCACGACGGTTCCCCTACCTCTGTGCCACATGGCAAGCAACAGCCCCCACTCCACCATGCCGGTTCCCCTCCCTCTGCGCCACGTGGCAAGCAACCACCCCACCACCCCACGACGGTTTGGTGTGGATCGCGTGCGCCAGCGCCACGCGCACAAAATATCCCACAGAGGTTAATGCGGGATGCAAACCGCGCCCACGATCTCCAAGAGGATGCAATGATGAAGGCATGCGCGCCGTTACCAAAAAACTGACACGACAGACCCAGAAATCAAACTGACGCGACGCGTGCCAGAAACGGTAGGCATGGATGACGCGACACGCACCAGAAACGGTAGGCATGGCTGACACGAGCACCAACGATAGCAAACTGGTGATCCGTCTCCCGGCCGGGTGAGGCAGCCGGTCAAGAGGATCACTGCTGACACCCTGTGGGTGGGACCATCGGCTCCATAGCCGTTGAACCCCAGCCGGGAAAACAGCACGGAATCTCAAGCCGGTACATGACAAAGACCAAATGACAAAGATTACAAAACAAAGTCTACAACACAAATGAAAACCACATAGCATCTGCATCATCAATCATTTCAAATGAGCATGCAAGAACTTCTCCATGGGAAAAGTCCTAACACGCTCGGGGACTAGTGTCGGGGGGATGACCCTCGGGTAGGCCAAGACGGGACCAACCGTACGGCTCCAAGGAGCACATGTCGTATGGACCCAGATCAAGGAACCAGAGCCAGGTGGAATCCCCACCCGGCCCGCATTCAAGTTTCCTCGGCTGGCCCGTCTAGCCGGGTAGCCAGAAGAACCGGCTGGGAGGCCACTCCTAGCCGGCCGCCTCGGATCCGCTGGTCATGGTACGGTGGGGATGACGCTCCTTGCTAAGCGCACCCTTGACCGGACAGGCTGGCTGGCCTGGCCGGTGCTACTGGACAGCTGCGCCAAAGCTAGAGGCTGACGAGCAAGCAAGGGCTGACGAGGAAAGCCCCGGCTTATGCATAAAGAACCGGCTGACAGATAAAGAGCCGGATGACGAGTAAAGCAGGGGCGCTAGACACTGAAGCGTGGACCTCCCCTGTACTGGAGGCTTGACTAGACCCGTGCCTACCGTTTGGCCCTGTCTAGCCGGCCCACTTTGTAAGGCCCAAATCCAAACAGTAAACCCTAGAACCCACCCTGTAAGCTACCTCCTCAACCTGTATATAAAGTGGGGTAGTGCTAGGGTTCTAGGTAAGGAGAAAATAGACAGAAGAAGAAGGACTTAGAAAATTCCAAGCAAGAAGTAGCTAAGGAAACACCTCAAGGAGCATCTATATTGGGCATTCGCCCCCTTTGTTAGTAGATCCTTGCAGGAGTAGGAGTTTTACCTCGCCAAGTGGGCTTCGAACCTGGGTACATCGCTGTGTTTGCAGTATCTGTGCCCAACCTGTTGCGAGTAGCCACCGATAGCATCCTGATTGTCCCCTTCATGCCATCCCCGATGGTACTGCCGTGTTCCACACCACAACAATGCGCATAATTGGCTTCTACCAGTAGCTTATGCTGTTCTTGAGGGTGAATCAAATGAAAGTTGGACATGGTTCATGCAGAGAATACGAGCAGTAATTGGACACCCTAAAGGCTTGGTGATACACACTGGTGCATGCAAGGGTATTGAGAATGCTGTTGATGTTGTGTTTCCTAGGGTTGAGCATAGGGAATGCAGGCGGCACCTTGCTACTAACTTCACGAAGAAGTTCAAAGGAAAGATCTTTGAAGAGGACTTGTGGCGATCAGCATACACATACACCCCAAGCACGCATGCTTCTTACTTGCAGAACATGTATGTAGTGCGAAAGGTGAAAAAATACCTTGAAGAACAACAAACCAAGCTATGGGCTAGAAGCAAGTTTGGTGAGTTAAGCAAGGTGGATTTTGTTTGCAGTAATTTGGCAGAGAGTTTCAATGCTAAGATTTTGGGCATGAAGACACTTGGAATTGTTATTTTGTTGGATGCAATAAGACAGTGCATAATGGAGAAGATAGATTTAAGGCAAAGAATTTGTGCAAGAAATTTTTTAGGCCATAAAATAGTTCCAAAAGTGGTTATGTTACTGAATGATAGAACCAGGGCAATGAGAACGATAAAGATGAGATGGTCAGAAGTTCCAGAACATTGGCTGAGGTTTATGCAGAATACAAGCGTGGAACTGAATGGAGGTACCCTATAGACATTGGAAACAAGACTTGTTCATGCAGGCAGTGGTAGATTACTAGTCTGCCATGTCACCATGCACTGTACTTCGTCTTAAAGCTTAGAGGCAGCGGAGCTAAACTAGAGAGCTATGTTGATAACTATTTCTTCGTGGACAAGTTTACTGCAACTTATGGAGAAAACATACCACCTATGGCTGATGAAAATGATTGGGAGATTGTCGATCCAAGGTTCAAACTTCAACCACAAGTTCTTAGGAGGCCACCTAGGAGGCCTAGAAAGCTAAGGATCGAAGCCTCCACTGATAAAGGTTCGAGGCTGGGAGCTAGGAAAAGGAAATGCAAATGTCGTGGAGCATTCGGCCATATCAAGAGATTGTGCAAAAACCTAGTTACACATGATCTAGTCCCTGTTCACACCCCGGTGGAAGAAAATGAGGCTTCTCCGCCAGAACTAGAGGAAGAGCAGCGCGAAGATGAAGAACTTGAGGAAGTGCAGCAGGTGGAGGAAAATCATGATGAGCACTGAGAGGAAAATGTAGGTAGGATGCAAATTTATGAAGAAGCGGAGGTACCGGCGAGAAAAGGGTGTGAAAAGAAACAAAAGGGTAAGCAGAACAGGGAGAAAAAGGAAAATAATGGAGGTGTATTAGAATATGAAGAAGTTGTAGGGGTGATTGAGGATGTTCTTGAGGATCTTTCGGCTAACTGTAGGAGAAATAATAAATCCCTGCCAATTTCATCTTGGTATAATTCTCCGGATGAAAGGTAAGCTTAAAATTGTTTTATTTTCCATTTTATCATTTTTTCCATCCTCATCAACTATTGCTTAATGCAGTGTGGGCTAGTATACTAATAAGAGGAGCAGAAAGAAGCAGGCACAGTAACGTCGTATGTTGAATTATCATTGAAACTAAACTAGTCGTGTCGTCTTTATCTATATCTGGCGCGTGCAACGTGTCTGTGATGGGGTCATGTGAACCAGATTACAATTTTTTAAATATTATTACATTAATTTTTTACCTGCGTATGGACACAGATACTAGTTTCCATCTCCCTTGGATTCCCATCTCCTTTGGGGCACTCCAGAATTATGGTTGTGCCATCCAGTATTGGTAGCAGAGTCAGCATACTGTCCCATCAGATGTGAATGCAATGACTTTGTTTGTTCAGAATTGGACGAATTTTGATTAGTTTGAAAGACAGAGAAACCTAAAACATGGCCAATATATGCCATTAGAAATTATTCCTCAAAAAAATATTATTACTCCCTCCTCCGTCTAGAACTAAGTGACTTGAATTTGTGTAGATTCATATGCATCTAGACATGTTTTGGGTATAGATACATTTAAATATCTCAAAAAATCTAAGTCAGTTATATCTGGACAGAAGTTGTACACTATTTGTTACAACACGCTCGACCCCTTCTCCTCTGGCGCACTCCAAATTATGGTTGTGCAATCAAGTGCTGGGAGCAGAGTCAGCGTATTGTCCCATCCGATATGCCAGTAACGCGTGAACTTAATTTTCAGGATCGAACGAGTTTTGACTAGTTCAAAGACAAAGACACCTAAAACATGGCAAACATATATAGATTATGACGCTAATCGACTATGACTCAAGTGACCCCCATCCAAAGAGGGCATTAAGATACCGTACATAGATTTAATTTAGGCTTAAGTGGCCCTAATTGACTATGACACGCCCGCAGTCTCCATCATCGACGATGTTGTCCATTTCGCTGTCAGCCTCCTCCGCGTCGGAATCAATGCCGATGTTTGTGGCAGCGTTCCTCCTCCTCATGGATTCTTCACGGTGTGCCACATCGGTAACGGTGGAGGTCGTACACCCCAGGCACTACCCAGAAGCGCTGCCTCCTTTCAGGGTTGCGCAGATCCGGGTGGATCTCCTGCTAGTGAGTTTTGCACAGCTTAATCAACGCCATCCACTCCTTATTGAACAGCTTTCGCCAGTACGCGCTTGTGCACGAGTGCCATGCCATTGCCCTCTTCTACTCTGGCAGCTAGCGGCGGTGCTCCTCGATCTGCCTCGCCAACATGTTGCCGTGCAAGAGTGGGGCGACAGGCACCCTGGCATAGCTAAGCTCGAAGCCGGCCTAAAGCCTCGCGAACGGTTGCGCGAGTATGTCGTAGTGGGCGAACATTTGAGCCTCATGCAAGCTGAGTTTGGGCCTCTCGCTCGCCATGGCAATGAAGGAACACGATCTGAGCTTTGGCCCCGGGGTGGAGGGGATAAGGGCAAGGACGTAGGCCTAGTTGTGGATGCCACTTCCAATTAGTTCGGAGAACAGACTTCTCGCGGATCGCCCTCACGAAGGACATCCTTATCGTCCAAGCACCCCAATCCAACAGTACCTAACAATCGGGGATTGGGTCTTCTAGAAGCCCGGAGTGGTTGTTGGTTAGGTCTGCGTCTCGATTATTTGTGGCCAACGACTGTTATTGAAAAGAACACATGTGCAAATGACTTTGGTGGATCCATGTGGTTTATGGAAAGAACACACATGCAATGCCACTAGTGATGGTTTAGGAAAGGAAACACATGCAATGACACAGTGGCGGAGCTAGGATTGGCACAGAGTGATGTAATGTTTTGTGAAACCACAGTGATGCACACTCACACACACATGCAATGACTCTAGTGGTGGTTTATGAAAAGGACACCACATGTAGTGACTCTGGTGGATCCAAGTGGCAGTTTATGAAAAGAACAACACATGAAATGACTCTGGTGGTGGTTTATGAAAAGTACACCACATGTAGTGACTCTGGTGGGTCCAAGTGTTGGTTTATGAAAAGGACACACATGCAATGACACTGGTGGATCCAAGTGGTGGTTTATGAAAAGAACAACACATGCAATGACCCTAGTTGTGGTTTATTAAAGGGACACACATGCAATGACATCCATTGGATCCAAGTGGTGGTTTATGAAAATAACAAACATGCAATGACTCTGGTTGTGGTTTATGAAAAGGACACACATGCAATGACATGCATTGGATCCAAGTGGTGGTTTATGAAAAAAACATGCAATTACCCAAGGTGTGGTTTATGAAAGGGACACACATGCAATAACACTAGTGGTGGTTTATGAAAAGAACACACATGCAAATACATGTAATGACACTGGTGGATCCATGTGGTTTATGAGAATGACTGATACATTGCAAATGTATCTATAATTTTTGATGTTCCATGCTTGGTTTTATCCACTTTCTTGCCGGAGAGGGGAATTCACCCTGGAGGCCTTCTTCATCACCATGCAAGCCTCCGGTGTGATGCGTGAGTAGTTCATCCTTGGACTACGGATCCATGTAGTAGCTAGATGGCTGGTTCTCCTCCTTTGTGCTTTCATGTCTAGATCTTGTGAGCTCCGTTCATGATCAAGATCATCTATTTGTAATTCGGCATGTTGTGTTTACGGGGATCCGATGGATATTGAGATGCTATTTAAGATTGATTATTTATTCTATCATGTCTTTGTTATTTGTAATCTTACATGCTTTCCGTTGTTAGTAGCTATCTTGGCCAAGTAGATGCTAGCAACTCCAAGAGTTAGTATTTCTGCTCGATAGTGGGTTCATGCCTCTGGTAATCAGGGGAAGTGACAGAAATCTCTAAGGTACTAGATGTGTTGTTGCTACTAGGGAGAAAACAGCAATCCTTTGTTCATAGAACAATCGTATTGTTTACTTTACACGCAGTTCGTAAAGCAATAATCTGTTGCTTGCAACTTAATACTAGAGGGGGTTCGGATGATAACCTGAGGGTGGATTATTAGTCATAGATGTAGTTGGATCGTGGTCTATGTATAATGTTGTAATGCCCAATCAAGTCTCAAAGGAGTCAAGATGATTAGTATATGCATGTATTGCTTTCTCGGTGTTTGTCAATTGCCCCGCTGTAATTTGTTCACCCAACATGTTATCTATCTTAAGGAGAGCCACCTCTAGTGAACTATGGATCCCGATCCTTGTCTTTTACATACAATCTATAAACTGTTTACTGCTTTGTGTTTACTTTCTGCAAACAATTACATCTTTCCATTCGATACGTTTAATCCTTTGTTTTCTGCAAAACACGGTGAGATTGACAACCTCATCGCAAGTTGGGGACAAAGTTTTGTGGTTGTGTTGTGCAGGTCTCCACGTTGCTACTAGCACCAGTACTGCGCCCTGCCAAAGCTCAGCTAGTAACACCTTTAGGGTGTTTCCTTGCTCCTACTAGTTCGATTAAACCTTGGTTTCATAACTGAGGGAAACTTGTTGCTGTGCTCATCATACCTTCCTCTTGGGGTTCCCAACGAGCTCTACATCAACACCGCCATCAAGCATTTTTCTGGGCATCGTGCATTGAGCCATCAAGCATTTTTCTGGCGCCGTTGCCAGGGAGTCAAGGACATCTTCACAAGGGGAGTCCCTCATAACCAATCTCTTTACATTGTTATTTTTGTTTTGCTTAGTTTCTTTTTGTTTTGTTTTCTTATTTTGTTATCAAAAACACAAAAAAATAGTTTTACTAGTTTGCTTTCTTATTTGAAAACCCAAAAAAATGACTACTCTTGAAAACACTGAAGTTGTGTGACTTCACTAGCACCAACAACAATGATTTTATGAGCACACCTATTGCTCCACCTGTGGCTGAAAATACTTTCTTTGAGATAAAACCTGCTTTGCTCAATCTTGTTATGAGAGAACAATTTTCTGGTATTGGTAATGAAGATGCTGCTTCCCATCTAAATAACTTTGTTGAACTTTGTGAGATGCAAAAGCATAGGGATATAGATGGTGATATTATTAAGCTGAAATTGTTTCCTTTCTCTTTGAGAGGAAAAGCTAAAGAATGGTTGAATTCCTTAACTAGGAATAGTATTGATTCTTGGACTAAGTGCAAAGATGCTTTTATTGGAAAATACTATCCTCCTGCTAAGATTATATCTATGAGAAGTGAAATAATGAATTTTAAACAACTTGATAATGAGCATGTTGCTCAAGCTTGGGAAAGAATGAAATCTTTGGTTAAGAATTGTCCCACTCATGGACTGACTGCTTGGATGATCATCCAAACTTTTTATGCAGGATTGAACTATTCTTCAAGGAACCTATTGGATTCTGCTGCTGGAGGTACCTTTATGACCATCACTTTGGGTGCTGCAACAAACTTCTAGACAATATGATGGTTAATTATTCTGAATGGCATACTGAGAGAGCTCCACAAGGTAAGAAGGTAAATTTTGTTGAGGAAACCTCCTCCTTGAGTGATAAGATTGATATTATTATGTCTATGCTTGTTAATGGGAAAGCCCATATTGATCGAAATAATGTTCCTTTGGCTTCTTTGGTTGCTCAAGAAGAGCAAGTTGATGTGAACTTCATAAGAAATAACAATTTAGCAACAATGCTTATGGTAATAATGCTTATAGGAACAATTTTGGTAACAACAATTATAAGCCATATCCTCCCAACAATGGTAATGCTTATGGAAATTCTTACAACAATAATAAGGGTGCTCCCTCTGAACTTGAAGTTATGCTTAAAGAGTTTATTAGTAAACAAACTGCTTTCAATAAAACTATTGAGGAAAAATCTCTAATGCTGAAAGAAATATAGCTTCTTTGGCTGAAGCTCAATCTACTTTGAATAAAATGGCTGCTAAACCTGAAACTAATGATAATCCCTTTGCAGCTACTAATGCCATACAAGTAAGAATTGATGAAAATGTTAGACTATTAGCTGAATTACATGCTAAGTGGGAAAGAGAAGATGAAATTGCTAGAAACATTAGTGTTTCTACTATCACCACCACTAGTGTTGAGGCTAGTAATAGTTCTACTACTTTAGATGATAAATTTGATTTTGATCTTGATGGTTGCAACATCTCTAAGTTATTAAGTTCCTACAAAAGCTTGCTAAAAGTCCTAATGCTAGTGCTATGAACATGGCCTTTACAAAACACATTACTGATGCTCTCATAAAGATTAAAGAAGAAAAGATGAAACATAAAGCTTCTATTCCTATAAAACAAGAAGATGGTTGGGAACCCATCATTAATATGAAAGTGAATGACTTTGATTTCAAAGCTTTATGTGATCTTGATAGTAGTGTTTCTATTATGCCTAGAAGGATTTATGATATGCTTGATTTGCCTCCACTTGAAGATTGTTATTTGAATGTCCCACTTGATGATAATGCTAAAAGAAACTCATGGGGAGTCTTAATGATGTTCTTATTATGGTTAACAATTCCTATGTCCCCGTTGATTTCTATGTTTTGGATGTTGAATACAATGCTTCTTGTCCTATTACTTTGGGAAGACCTTTTCTTAGAACTGTTGGTGCCATCATTGATATGAAAGAAGGCACCATTAAATATCAACTCCCACTCAAGAAAGGTATAGAACACTTCCCTAAAAAGAGAGAAAAGATTTCTTTTGCTTCTCCTATGAAAACAAAATTTGGTCTTAATGCTTCTTCATTTGAGAACACTTGATTCTTTCTTGCTTCTTATGCCTAACTTAAAGGCGTTAAAGAAAAGTACTTATTGGGAGATAACCCAAAAGTTTTAGATGAGTCTTGGAAGTTATTACCTCTGTAATAACCTCTCCTTATCCTTTTTATTTGCTTTTTGTGCCAAGAGTAACCTCTAATGAGAGAGAAGTAATGATTGGGAAAGTTGTTGTCCCGAAACAGATTTCTGTGCTTCACCGTAAAAATTCGTGTAAAATCTCTGAACGTCTTTTTGAGGCGTGAATTTTTTGCTTCTGCCCCAGGTTGTTATCTAACTTTCGTTAGTTCAACACTTTTTGATTTGAGCAACAGAAGGTCTTCGAAAAAATTCGTCTTTACCTGCTGGTCTGTTTTGACAGATTTCTGCCATTTTCTGCATTTGCTTCTTGTTGGTTCCTTCTTGAGTTCTTTTGGGGAATTGAGCTTTTTGAGGGAAGTGCTACAGTAGCTAGTGTTCTAATGGAAGTTTATTTGGTGTTAGAACTGAACCTTAAGACTTATTTATCTTGAGTGCACTAATGTTGCTAATAAAGATTGTGTGAAGTTTTGTATGAAGGAAAATTTCAGGTGTATGGAAGGAATGAGTAATGAGATGAAGGATGGACTAAAGCTCAAGCTTGGGGATGCCACGCGTGTCACCCCAAGAAATATCCAAGAAGTACAAGCGTCAAAGCTTGGGGATGCCCAAGGCATCCCCTTCTTCATCAATAAAAATCCCAGGTTTCTTCCAAACGCTTCATTTTTATTGTTTCATGCACAGTTGTGTTTTTCTTGGAGCGTCTTCTTTTTCGTTTTCGTTGGTTTTTCGTTTGCTTTGGTTTGCTTAGTTTTCTGAATAAATTGGTTGGACCCCCTCTTTCATACATTGGTTTTCAAATAGTTTGGTTTGGTTTGGAAAAGAGTAGGAAAGTTCATGCTTATGTGGTAAAAAGAGCTCGTTTTTGACTGTGGCCTATGCTTTGTCATGCCATGCTTGATATTGTTTTGGCTTTATGCTTAGTATTCTTTGTTGTAGCATGACTTGTTATAAACAATTGAGATTGCTTAATGTGCCTTGGATGAATCATGCGTTGTTTTAGCATATTAAAGCATAGTATAGTGGTATTCTCCTTTGATGCTTTATTTGGGTTGACTTGGCGCATGCTCACACCATGTTATGACTATCTCAAGTCACCATAGCCTTTATGATCCTTTAGTTTTCAACTTGTAGTATCACTTTATGCTTTGATCAATGATGTTTTGTCGCTCTGCATGATTATGGCCATTATTGCTCTCTTAGTTTGTCGCTCCCAGTCTTTTGCTAGCCTCCACAACCAAGTATGAGTTCCACTCATGCATCCAACTCCCTAAACCAAGTTATTCCAAAGAGTCCACCATACCTACCTACTAGCTTATGCTATTCCAAGTATATTCATGCTTTTGTTTACCTTCCAAATTAAACTTGTTATGAGAAAACTAGTGATTAAAGCTCTCACGAACTTGATGGCACACTTTACTTTTCTTGCCTTAATAAACTTGAACCATTGTGTCTTCTATGTTGTATATGCTTGCACTTATTTGTTGGGAATTAGCAGAACCATGCTTTCATGGGGAACGCTTTCAACATTGCACTTGGTACTTGTACCTAGTTGATATCATGCTCTTTTGTATATGGATGTCGTCGGTGTGAAATGAAAGGGGAGCTTGTAAGTCCATGGAGTTATGTATATGTGTTAGAGAAACGCCTGGGCCGCTGGTCTAATCCATGCTGACATGGTGGAAACCTGCAGCGTAACCATAATGAGCTGTCTATGAAGCATTCTTCTTATAAAAAGAGTCCTATATTGAGAAAAAGAAAGAAAGAAAAAAAGAGATTATGAAAAGGGAAAGAGAGAAAAAAGCACCATATTCCCATGGTAAATAAGAAGAATGCTGAGATGCTCGTTGTCTGCTTGCCTTGTCATTTTGATATGGGGATTCTTCCGTATCATCGGCAAGGGGTACCCCGTTGGCGGTTCTCTATGATACACATGTACTTACAATGACAAGAACTTACCGTGACTAAACTTGAGTAGCATGAGGAGCGGCCCTCGTATACAAGGGACATGAGATTTCTAACTTATACTTCGTCAAGCATGTACACCATAGTTTGTTCACTTTAACCTTAATCACTTCAAGATGCTTATGATAGGGGCAATGAGAGCTGAAAGCTATAAGTACCATAATTTTTGGAAGCTCTTTATGAGACTTGAATCCCTACTTCCTTTTACAAAGGCCTTTCTTCCACCATTATATTGAGTCTCCACCTTCTATCTTTATGCACCTACTTTGAGAGCATAGTGGCCATTCTTAGTTCTATGTGCATTGTCCCAAGACTAGTTGATTGATGCATACTTGATATTGCTTGTTTTAAACTATTGTATCTAGTCACTCTTATGAACTTTGAAGGTGTCCTATGCATTTATATTTGCTACTCTATGAGGGACAAGCTGAATACTATTATGCTATGTTTTCTTTATGTGAAACAAACAAACGTCTTGCAAAGCATTGTTATTCATGAATCTTTTGTTTGTGCCTTTTCATGTTGCATCATAGTTTCTTTGCTTATTGCTAGAACTTTGTCTTTCATGTTATGATTGAAGTACTATGATCCCAGCTTTGAATGTTTTACAAATACTTTGATCAAGTCTTTGATGGTGCATGTCACCTCAAAAATATTCTTTCTTTTATCACTTACCTACTCGAGGACGAGCAGGAGTTAAGCTTGGGGATGTTGATACATTGCAAATGTATCTATAATTTTTGATGTTCCATGCTTGGTTTTATCCACTTTCTTGTGTTTTGTTCCAACTTTGGAGTACTTTTCATATGATTTCTTGGACTAACCTATTAACAAGAGCCACAGTGCCAGCTGCCTGTTTTCTGCTGTTTTTGGTTCCAGGAAAGTCAGAAAATGAATATTCTCGGAATTGGACGGGACAAAAGCCAAAGTGCCTATTTTTCGGAAGTCATCATGCCAGAATACGAGACGGAGAGGGGCCAGGGCCACCACACCACCTGGCCGCGCGGCCAGGCTGGCCCGCGCCAGGGGGTGGTGTGGCCGCCCAGGCACCCCCTCGGCCTCCCCTTCCGCCTATAAGATGCCCTCGGGACGAAACCCTAAGTACCGATCAAAAATCCACGAAAGAGTCTGTAGCCGCCGTCATCTCCATCCCTAGATCGGGAGGGATCTGAAGCTCTTCCCGGCACCCTGCCGGAGAGGGGAATTCACCCTGGAGGCCTTCTTCATCACCATGCAAGCCTCCGGTGTGATGCGTGAGTAGTTCATCCTTGGACTACGGATCCATGTAGTAGCTAGATGGCTGGTTCTCCTCCTTTGTGCTTTCATGTTTAGATCTTGTGAGCTCCGTTCATGATCAAGATCATCTATTTGTAATTCTGCATGTTGTGTTTGCGGGGATCCGATGGATATTGAGATGCTATTTCAGATTGATTATTGATTCTATCATGTCTTTGTTATTTGTGATCTTGCATGCTTTCCGTTGTTAGTAGCTATCTTGGCCAAGTAGATGCTAGCAACTCCAAGAGTTAGTATTTATGCTCGATAGTGGGTTCATGCCTCTGGTAATCTGGGGAAGTGACAGAAATCTCTAAGGTACTAGATGTGCTGTTGCTACTAGGGAGAAAACAACAATCCTTTGTTCATAGAACAATCGTATTGTTTACTTTACACGCAGTTCGTAAAGCAATAATCTGTTGCTTGCAACTTAATACTGGAGGGGGTTCGGATGATAACCTGAAGGTGGATTATTAGTCATAGATGCAGTTGGATGGCGGTCTATGTATAATGTTGTAATGCCCAATCAAGTCTCAAAGGAGTCAAGATGATTAGTATATGCATGTATTGCTTTCTCGGTGTTTGTCAATTGCCCCGCTGTAATTTGTTCACCCAGCATGTTATCTATCTTAAGGAGAGCCACCTCTAGTGAACTATGGATCCCGGTCCTTGTCTTTACATACAATCTACAACTTTTACTGCTTTGTGTTTACTTTCTGCAAACTTTTACTTCTTTCCATTCGATACGTTTAATCCTTTTCCGCAAAACACGGTGAGATTGACAACCTCATCGCAAGTTGGGGACAAAGTTCTGTGGTGTGTTGTGTGCAGGTCTCCACGTTGCTACTAGCACCGGTAGTGCGCCCTGCCAAAGCTCAGCTAGTAACACCTTTGGGGTGTTTCCTTGCTCCTACTGGTTCGATTAAACCTTGGTTTCATAACTGAGGGAACTTGCTGCTGTGCTCATCATACCTTCCTCTTGGGGTTCCCAACGAGCTCTACATCAACACCGCATCAAGCATTTTTTCTGGCATTCCGTGCATTGAGCCATCAATGACAA
>CAJUXJ010000040.1:0-58334 GCA_910589775.1 Avena eriantha
ATGACTCTAGTGGATCCATATGTGGTTCATGAAAAGAACACACATGCAATGAATCTGGTGGATCCATATGTGTATTGTGAAAAGAACACACATGCAATGACTCTAGTGCTAGTTTAATAAAAAGAACACACATGCAATGACTCTAGTGCTGGTTTCATTGGTGGATCCATATGTGGTTTCTGAAAAGAACACATATGAATGACTCTAGTGGATCCATGTGGTTTGGGAACAGAATAGATATGCAATGACTCTAGTGGATCCATATGTGGTTTATGAAAAGAACACACATGCAATGACTCTAGGGGATCCATGTGGTTTGTGAAAAGAACATACATGCAATGACTCTGGTGGATCCATATGTGGTTTTTGAAAAGAACACGCATGCAATGACATTGGTTGATCCATGTGTTTTTGAAGAGAACATACATGCAATGACTCTGGTGGATCTATATGTGGTTTGTGAAAAGAACACACATGCAATGACTCTAGTGCCAGTTTCATGAAAAGAACACACATGTAATGACTCTACTTGTGGTTCATGAAAAGAACATACATGTAATGACACTAGTGCTGGTTTAGTGAAAACAACACACATGCAATGACTCTAGTGGATCCATATGTGGTTCATCAAAAGAACACATATGCAATGGCATTGGTGGATTGATATGTGGTTTGTGAAAAGAACACACATGAATGACTCTAGTGGATCCATGTGGTTTGGGAAAGAACAGATATGCAATGACTCTAGCAGATCCATATGTGGTTTGTGAAAAGAACACACATGCAATGACATTGGTTGATCCATGTGTTTTATGAAAAGAACATACATGCAATGACTCTGGTGGATCGATATGTGGTTTGTGAAAATAACACACATGCAATGACATTGGTTGATCCATGTGTTTTATGAAATGAACATACATGCAATGACTCTAGTGGATCCATATGTGGTTTGTGAAAAGAACACACATGCAATGACATTGGTTGATCCATGTGTTTTATGAAAAGAACATACATGCAATGACTCTGGTGGATCCATATGTGGTTTGTGAAAAGAACACACATGCAATGACATTGGTTTATGCATGTGTTTTATGAAAAGAACATACATGCAATGACTCTGGTGGATCCATATGTTGTTTGTGAAAAGAATACACATGCAATGACATTGGTTGATCCATGTGTTTTATTAAAAGAACACACATGCAATGACTCTTGTGGATCCATATGTGGTTTGTGAAAAGAACACACATGAAATGACTTTAGTGCTATTTTTGGATAAGAACACACATGCAATGACTCTAGTGGATCCATATGTGGTTCATGACAAGAACACACATGCAATGACATTGGTGGATCCATGTGTTTTATTAAAAGAACATACATGCAATGACTCTGGTGGATCCATATGTGGTTTGTGAAAATAAAAGACATGCAATGACATTGGTGGATCCATATGTGGTTATTGAAAAGAACACACATGAATGACTCTAGTGGATCCATGTGGTTTGGGAACAGAACAGATATGCACTGACTCTAGTGGATCCATATGTGGTTTGTGAAAAGAACACACATGCAATGACATTGGTTGATCAATGTGTTTTATGAAAAGAACATACATGCAATGACTCTAGTGGATCCATATGTGGTTTGTGAAAACAACACACATGCAATGACATTGGTTGATCCATGTGTTTTATGAAAAGAACATACATGCAATGACTCTGGTGGATCCATATGTGGTTTGTGAAAAGAACACACATGCAATGACATTCGTTGATCCATGTGTTTTATGAAATGAACATACATGCAATGACTCTAGTGGATCCATATGTGGTTTGTGAAAAGAACACACATGCAATGACATTGGTTGATCCATGTGTTTTATGAAAAGAACATACATGCAATGACTCTGGTGGATCCATATGTGGTTTGTGAAAAGAACACACATGCAATGACATTGGTTTATGCATGTGTTTTATGAAAAGAACATACATGCAATGACTCTGGTGGATCCATATGTTGTTTGTGAAAAGAATACACATGCAATGACATTGGTTGATCCATGTGTTTTATTAAAAGAACACACATGCAATGACTCTTGTGGATCCATATGTGGTTTGTGAAAAGAACACACATGAAATGACTTTAGTGCTATTTTTGGATAAGAACACACATGCAATGACTCTAGTGGATCCATATGTGGTTCATGACAAGAACACACATGCAATGACATTGGTGGATCCATGTGTTTTATTAAAAGAACATACATGCAATGACTCTGGTGGATCCATATGTGGTTTGTGAAAATAAAACACATGCAATGACATTTGTGGATCCATATGTGGTTATTGAAAAGAACACACATGAATGACTCTAGTGGATCCATGTGGTTTTGGAACAGAACAGATATGCACTGACTCTAGTGGATCCATATGTGGTTTGTGAAAAGAACACACATGCAATGACATTGGTTGATCCATGTGTTTTATGAAAAGAACATACATGCAATGACTCTGGTGGATCCATATGTGGTTTGTGAAAACAACACACATGCAATGACATTGGTTGATCCATGTGTTTTATGAAAAGAACGTACATGCAATGACTCTGGTGGATCCATATGTGGTTTGTGAAA
Source organism: Avena eriantha (assembly GCA_910589775.1). NCBI lineage: Eukaryota > Viridiplantae > Streptophyta > Magnoliopsida > Poales > Poaceae > Avena > Avena eriantha. The sequence goes on from CAJUXJ010000040.1 coordinate 2,639, forward strand.
AGAACACACATGCAATGACTCTAGTGCTAGTTTCATGAAAAGAACACACATGCAATGACTCTAGTGGATCCATATGTGGTTCATGAAAATAACACACGTGCAATGACTATAGCTGTGGTTAATGGAAATAAAACACCTGCAATGACTCTAGTGGATCCATATGTGGTTCATGAAAAGAACACACATGCAAATACATTGGTGGATCCATGTGTTCTATGAAAAGAACAGACATGCAATGACTCTAATGGATCCATATGTGGTTTGTGAAAAGAACAGAGATGCAATGACTCTAGTGCTGGTTTAGTGAAAAGAACACACATGCATTGACTCTAGTGGATCCTTATGTGGTTCATGAAAAGAACACACATGCAATGACATTGGTGGATCCATGTGTTTTGTGGAAAGAATACACACGCAATGACTCTAGTGGATCCATATGTGGTTCATGAAAAGAGCACACATGCAATGACATTGGTGGATCCATGTGGTTTGTGGAAAGAATAGACATGCAATGACTCTAGTGGATCCATGTGGTTTGTGAAAATAACACACATGCAATGACACTGGTGGATCCATATGTGAATTATGAAAAGAACACACATGCAATGAGTTTTGTGTTGGTTTAGGATAAGAACACACATGCAATGACTCTAGTGGATCCATATGTGGTTCATGAAAAGAACATACATGCAATCACATTGGTGGATCCATGTGTTTTATTAAAAGAACATACATGCAATGACTTTGGTGGATCCATATGTGGTTTGTAAAAATAACATACATGCAATGACATTGGTGGATCCATATGTGGTTCATGAAAAGAACACACATGCAATGACATTGGTGGATCCATGTGTTTTATGAAAAGAACATACATGCAATGACTCTAGTGGATCCATATGTGGTTTGTGAAAACAACACACCTGCAATGCCTCTAGTGCTGGTTTAGGATAAGAACACACATGCAATGAGTCTAGTGGATCATGTGGTTCATGAAAAGAACACACATGCAATGACTCTGGTGGATCCATATGTGGTTTGTGAAAAGAACATACATGCAATGACTCTAGTGCTAGTTTCATTAAAAGAACACACGTGCAATGACTCTAGCTGTGGTTCATGAAAACACATGCAATGACTCCAGTGTTAGTTCAGTGAAAAGAACACACATGAAATGACTCTAGTGGATCCATATGTGGTTCATGAAAAGAACACACATGCAATGACATTGGTGGATCCATATGTGGTTGTTGAAAAGAACACACATGCAAAGACATTGGTGGATCCATATGTGGTTTGTGAAAAGAACACGCATGGAATGACATTGGTTTATGCATGTGTTTTATGAAAAGAACATACATGCAATGACTCTAGTGGATCCATATGTGGTTTGTGAAAAGAACACACATGTAATGACTCTAGTGCTGGTTTAGGATAAGAACACACATGCAATGACTCTAGTGGATCCATATGTGGTTCATGAAAAGAACACACATGCAATGACTCTGGTGGATCCATATGTGGATTGTGAAAAGAACACACATGCAATGACTCTAGTGCTAGTTTAATGAAAAGAACACACATGCAATGACTCTAGTGCTGGTTTCATTGGTGGATCCATATGTGGTTTCTGAAAAGAACACACATGAATGACTCTAGTGGATCCATGTGGTTTGGGAACAGAATAGATATGCAATGACTCTAGTGGATCCATATGTGGTTTATGAAAAGAACACACATGCAATGACTCTAGGGGATCCATGTGGTTTGTGAAAAGAACATACATGCAATGACTCTGGTGGATCCATATGTGGTTTTTGAAAAGAACACGCATGCAATGACATTGGTTGATCCATGTGTTTTTGAAGAGAACATACATGCAATGACTCTGGTGGATCTATATGTGGTTTGTGAAAAGAACACACATGCAATGACTCTAGTGCCAGTTTCATGAAAAGAACACACATGTAATGACTCTACTTGTGGTTCATGAAAAGAACATACATGTAATGACACTAGTGCTGGTTTAGTGAAAGCAACACACATGCAATGACTCTAGTGGATCCATATGTGGTTCATCAAAAGAACACATATGCAATGGCATTGGTGGATTGATATGTGGTTTGTGAAAAGAACACACATGAATGACTCTAGTGGATCCATGTGGTTTGGGAAAGAACAGATATGCAATGACTCTAGCAGATCCATATGTGGTTTGTGAAAAGAACACACATGCAATGACATTGGTTGATCCATGTGTTTTATGAAAAGAACATACATGCAATGACTCTAGTGGATCGATATGTGGTTTGTGAAAATAACACACATGCAATGACATTGGTTGATCCATGTGTTTTATGAAATGAACATACATGCAATGACTCTAGTGGATCCATATGTGGTTTGTGAAAAGAACACACATGCAATGACATTGGTTGATCCATGTGTTTTATTAAAAGAACATACATGCAATGACTCTGGTGGATCCATATGTGGTTTGTGAAAATAACACACATGCAATGACATTGGTTTATGCATGTGTTTTATGAAAAGAACATACATGCAATGACTCTGGTGGATCCATATGTTGTTTGTGAAAAGAATACACATGCAATGACATTGGTTGATCCATGTGTTTTATTAAAAGAACACACATGCAATGACTCTTGTGGATCCATATGTGGTTTGTGAAAAGAACACACATGAAATGACTTTAGTGCTATTTTTGGATAAGAACACACATGCAATGACTCTAGTGGATCCATATGTGGTTCATGACAAGAACACACATGCAATGACATTGGTGGATCCATGTGTTTTATTAAAAGAACATACATGCAATGACTCTGGTGGATCCATATGTGGTTTGTGAAAATAAAACACATGCAATGACATTGGTGGATCCATATGTGGTTATTGAAAAGAACACACATGAATGACTCTAGTGGATCCATGTGGTTTGGGAACAGAACAGATATGCACTGACTCTAGTGGATCCATATGTGGTTTGTGAAAAGAACACACATGCAATGACATTGGTTGATCCATGTGTTTTATGAAAAGAACATACATGCAATGACTCTAGTGGATCCATATGTGGTTTGTGAAAACAACACACATGCAATGACATTGGTTGATCCATGTGTTTTATGAAAAGAACATACATGCAATGACTCTGGTGGATCCATATGTGGTTTGTGAAAAGAACACACATGCAATGACATTGGTTGATCCATGTGTTTTATGAAATGAACATACATGCAATGACTCTAGTGGATCCATATGTGGTTTGTGAAAAGAACACACATACAATGACATTGGTTGATCCATGTGTTTTATGAAAAGAACATACATGCAATGACTCTGGTGGATCCATATGTGGTTTGTGAAAAGAACACACATGCAATGACATTGGTTTATGCATGTGTTTTATGAAAAGAACATACATGCAATGACTCTGGTGGATCCATATGTTGTTTGTGAAAAGAATACACATGCAATGACATTGGTTGATCCATGTGTTTTATTAAAAGAACACACATGCAATGACTCTTGTGGATCCATATGTGGTTTGTGAAAAGAACACACATGAAATGACTTTAGTGCTATTTTTGGATAAGAACACACATGCAATGACTCTAGTGGATCCATATGTGGTTTGTGAAAAGAACAGAGATGCAATGACTCTAGTGCTGGTTTAGTGAAAAGAACACACATTCATTGACTCTAGTGGATCCTTATGTGGTTCATGAAAAGAACACACATGCAATGACATTGGTGGATCCATGTGTTTTGTGGAAAGAACACACACGCAATGACTCTAGTGGATCCATATGTGGTTCATGAAAAGAGCACACATGCAATGACCTTGGTGGATCCATGTGGTTTGTGGAAAGAATAGACATGCAATGACTCTAGTGGATCCATGTGGTTTGTGAAAAGAACACACATGCAATGACACTGGTGGATCCATATGTGAATTGTGAAAAGAACACACATGCAATGAGTTTAGTGTTGGTTTAGGATAAGAACACACATGCAATGACTCTAGTGGATCCATATGTGGTTCATGAAAAGAACATACATGCAATGACATTGGTGGATCCATGTGTTTTATTAAAAGAACATACATGCAATGACTTTGGTGGATCCATATGTGGTTTGTAAAAATAACATACATGCAATGACATTGGTGGATCCATATGTGGTTCATGAAAAGAACACACATGCAATGACATTGGTGGATCCATGTGTTTTATGAAAAGAACATACATGCAATGACTCTAGTGGATCCATATGTGGTTTGTGAAAACAACACACCTGCAATGCCTCTAGTGCTGGTTTAGGATAAGAACACACATGCAATGAGTCTAGTGGATCATGTGGTTCATGAAAAGAACACACATGCAATGACTCTGGTGGATCCATATGTGGTTTGTGAAAAGAACATACATGCAATGACTATGGTGCTAGTTTCATGAAAAGAACACTCATGCAATGACTCTAGCTATGGTTCATGAAAAGAACACACATGCAATGACTCCAGTGCGAGTTTAGTGAAAAGAACACACATGCAATCACTCTAGTATATCCATATGTGGTTCATGAAAATAACACACATGCAATGACATTGGTGGATCCATATGTGGTTTGTGAAAAGAACACACATGCAATGACATTGGTGTATCCACATGTGGTTCATGAAAAGAACACACTGAAATGGATCGTATGGGCACCTAGAGGGGGGGGGTGAATAGGTGCTACTTCAAATTTTAATGCTTTTTCAATTTTAGGCTTAACACAAAGTGTAAATTCTCTAGATAAACTATTAGGTGGAATTTCCCTATAAGCAAACCTATGTACTAGCGAGTAAAGAGCGAGTGGAAGAGGAACGGGTAAACTGTAGTGAAGCACGCAGAGACACAGGATTTGTTTGACCGTAGTTCCTTCCTTGTTAAGGGAAGTACGTCTACGTTGGAGGGGTGGGTGGTATTAAGACCACCATGCCACAATAGGCCTCACCCTGTTCTCCGATGGATCCCGCCACCAAAGGCCTTATCCACCTTTCCACTATAGGGACCCTTCGAGGCGGGTACCGGTGCCTTTACACAACTAGCAGGGCACAACTCCACAATCAACTTGGAGGCTACCGTAATGACAACAAGCTGCCACAAGAACAAGTTATCAATAACAATGAACAAGATCTAGATATTGACAAGAATACTAGATCAGGGATTTCTCCAAATGAATGGAGAGGAGTGTGGGCTCCCCCAGATTGTTCATCCGAGAAATCCCTATTATGCATACATCCATGTTCCCATGATCAGTGAGCCATGGAATATAACCGACAGGTATCATTACAACATCCGAAACAGAACGAATTACAAGACTTACATAGATGCCATTATGGCTACATCATCAATAGAAGTGGAACATCACCAAGCGTAGAGCCCAATCGTGCCTCAACCTACAGGCAACTGACTGGGAATACGGCCTATCTCGCTGGACGTCACCTAAACTCCTGAAAGTCTGGCCAAGTAAATACCCAGGGACACAGCCGCGAGTACTTTTGAATTTACTCGCAAACCACCAAGGTAAGTGAACAAAGGAAATGCAAGTCTGGCTGTGGCGAGATAGCTTTATCTGGGGTTACTTTTGAAAATCCTAAACTAACTTTGAAGTTATGGCATCTCCCTATCTTTGTTGAAAAAGAGTTTCGAAATCATGCTTTTGTTTTGTAAATCAAGACATCTCCATATCTTTGTTGAAAAAGAGTTTTGAAAACAGATTTGTAGTTAAAAACATCTTTGACCCCTTGGGTCAAAACAAAGCCTTCGAACTCGGGTTCCCCTGGAACCTTCGTCCTCAAAGTACTTGTTTCCCAAACAAGCACAGTTTGGGTACTCCTAGACAACACCTTTACAACCGTCCTTGACTGTGGACATGGCTATTCGAATAGGTTATACTCTGCAGAGTTTGCACACTTTACCCACAAGAATGAATACATCCGCCGGGATACAACCACGGCCCACTACCACTGTAGATGGGGGTCCGGATAATCAAACCTAACCTTTCGCTTGTCAACCCTAGTAAAGGCATGCTTTTCCTCTTGGGTTTGTTCTCCCCGACAACGAGTATGTGGCTCCCAGCCATAGTCCTTCCTTCCGTACACGCGCATACCAAAGCCGCAGCTTGGCATATACCTTAAATCTGGAGACTCCACTTCCTTCTATACTACCAAAGTCATACCGTCCGCGGGAGACCCAATTGTTGCACCGGCCTCCTGCCAGTTCAGGCTCACTCTTGCCGAAGCAAGCGACAGGCTTCAGATCCTTGATCTGGTAGTGCCTGCCCGGAATTCCAGGGATTTCTCCCTATAGGCATGGTATAAGTGCCTCGACTAATGCGGACAAACTACGAGTTAAGCCCCAGCACCTGGGGTAATGTGGTTGCACGGATAAAATTTGTTCTAGTAAAGGCGTAGAACATCCCAACATCTTCTCGATTCTCCTCATCACCATTTCTTTTGTTAAAACATCCACTGGGAAGGATGCCTCTTCCTAGGGTTTTACAAAGCCTTTTTGAAACCATTGAAGTGGGGAAAAATCCCAAAGCAGTTTATTTTCTCAAAACCGGGGTTTTCCAACGGGGTGGGATGCTAATCATCATACTCCCGATCCAAAGGGATAAAATCGTAGGTACATCAGGGTGGTGCCTCGAAGGACACGAAATCATAACTTGGAGGAGCCAAGTTATTATCACAGTATTTGTAACACAAAACATGCAGCCATGCAATTTCTAAAGAGGATAATTAAACAGGTAAAAGGGAATAGGACATATATCAGAGTTCAAGAATGGTGGCTTGCCTGTGATCAGCAATAAGTCCCTGGACTTCTTCAGATTACCAAGAATACCCAGTAAAATAATAATAAGAAATCCCTTCCTTCTTGTCGTCAGACACTCACACTATCGTCGTCATCGGGTACACATGCAAGCAGACAAGTCCACAATCAAAACAAGGCATACAAACATCAAACCATACAGCAAGCAAACATACTGAATACTACTGGACTTGGGAGGTTTTGGAGAAGTGGGATTCAAATGGGGGAATTTACAAGATTGCCACTAGGGTGTTTTCTCTTGGAGGATAGTTGTCGAGGCTAGATATAAGGAACTTGGATTAGGGATCTGTGGTCAGTAGGTTATCAATGGATAACCATGATATCCCCAGATAGGTCTTGACAAGACAAAACCATCACAAGTGGTTTCACTTGATTATCACTTTTCTAGATTTAATTATGCTTGTTATAGTGGATTAAACTCTAGTTTGAGGAAATAATTCACCAGAAAAGTTCTGGAGCTCCAAAAATTATTTCCTTGGATCGTTCGGTAATACTTGCTGTACTGAACCACCTAGAGTTGGAATCAAGTGAAAAGAATTACTAGAATGCCCTCAGGAAATTCCTAAAGACAATTCTGTATGATTCTTCTCCCTTTTACCAGATTAAAACTACATGAGATAATGAGTTGGTTCCAAGGGCAGGTGCTAGGAATTTAGAATACCTTTCTGGAGGAATTGGATTCGCTCATTTTGGAGTTGTCAAACTCCTGGAGTGATTTATTTAGTGAAAATACCCCTTACAGGAGTATTTAATTCACTAAAACTCAACCAGAGCTCAATAAATTCTGAGCTGCTGGGGTTTGATAAATATTAATCTTAGGAGGTACTGGGTGTTGGAATCAGGTCAATAGCATATTTGGTTAGACCTGTGGAATTTACTTAAGATAGAAAGTAGCTGTTTTTGTTATTTTTTCTAAAGGCGGTATACAGTTCAAATAGGTATGGGACCTGTTCTAGAAAATAGGTATTTCAGATACCTTCCAGTAGGACTTTGGTTCATCTCAAATGGAGATGTCAAACTCACAGAGGAAATTAATTAGGGTTCCAGATACATGTTAGCAGATTAATTACTAGCAAATATTGGAATTTATTTTGGACATGGGTTGCCTCTGCATGTTTGAGAAAACATCATAGAACCACCAGAAAATTATATCTAGGCATTTGGACTTGGTTTACCATTTTATATGGATTGAATCCGAGCAAGAGCTTTTCTGGAATAAAGATCTGCTAAAATAAAAAGGAGGGAATGCGGTAGTGGGCCGGATCTGGTGACCATGGGTCGCCCAACAACGAAGCCAGCCCACCCGGCTTTTCTCAGCGCAGGAGGAGGGGGTTTCGAACCTGACGGGCGGGGCCCGTCTGCTAGTGGGGGTGGAAGGGCGAACAGGTATGGAGGGACGGGGACTGTCTATCTAAAGAGCGATGGACGACTCTGGCTCGTCCTCTTCCTCTCGACACCGGCGGAGGAAGCTAACCCTCGCAGAGGGGTAAACGTGGAGGGGAGGCTCACCAGGGTGCGGAAGGACCGTTGGGGATGGGTTGGGGCGACGCGGTGACCGGAGATGACCTCGGCGAGGGGCGGAAGGGATCCGTTTGATACAGATCCGAGAGGCCCGCCGTTGGGCAGAGGGTTGCGGCTCCGAGCTCATTCGCGGCGATGCTAGGGAGGATCCTACAAGGAAGGAGAGTCCAGGTCAGATGCATGGGGAGGAGGGTAGCTCGTCTAAGTAGCATTCAGAGCGAGAAACAGAGAGGAGGGAAGGCCTTGCTTGATTTTAGAAGAGGAGGCCCAGGCTCTCCTTCTTCTTCCTCCTTTGGACAGCACAACACAGGGGGGGGAGAGTGGAGCTGGGGGGAGAGGAGTGGGAGGTGTGAGGGGGCGAATGGGGGCAGGGGCGAGCTGGGGAAGGGCTGCTGGCCTTTATACTAGGAGGATGGAGTAGATGGAGTAAAAGACCATCTATGACAAGGGGGAGAGGGTTGCTGGCCAGGGATTGGTCCATGGGGAGGTGGAGTGGGGTAGGACTGATATTTCAGTAGTGATGGATCAAAGAGGGAGGGGTGGCATTAGTGGTAATTAAAGGGGGACAAATCTTATAAGATCTTGGTTATCTCTCTCTCCTTCTACTAGTACAAGGGCAAAATGGGTAATGCTAATGTGGTGCTACAGGGCTAGTCGACCAGTGGGGTGTCCTGGTGCCGAGGATGAGGATGGAGCAAGGTTTGATGAAATTTGGAAATGATTAGAGTGGTGGTTTGCTTAATTTACAAATATTGATCTAGGAGATGGTTGTGAAGGAAGTCCAAAATCTTGTATTGGTCCAGAGGAGTAAATGGTACTGGTAGATAGGTGAGGTCAAGATAGACTCCTAGGATTTAATAGGGATTTTTATGTGGAGTTTTAGTCCTCCTAAATCCAATTGCTCAAAAAGGATAGAAATGATTTTTAGAAGATCATTTGATAAACTTCCATTGGGCAAGGATGGATTTTGATGGGGGAGGGTCCCAGAGGTTAATACACATTTTGTGGAATTTTCCCAAGATTTATTGAGATATAAAAGTATTTAAAACAATTATTATTCCAATTTGGCCATTTAAGAAAATGGGCAAAAAGAAATAATAAAGCTTCTCAAAAATATTTATTTTTGAGATGGAAAGATAGGGTATGATATGAGGAACTCACATGATCCAAAAGTTGGGGAAGTGGTTTGGTAAAAACCAAACTTTCCTTTATGGAGGGAGTATTGGAGATTTTGTCTATTAAGGAATTAAATAGTTTTGGAGCCATAATAATTTGGATAAGATCTAATAAATATTGAGGACTAATGTAGATGAGAAAGAGAATGTGTAGCAAGCAGTTGCAACCTTGTGGAATGAAATTCCAACTAGAAAAGGATGGAAAACAATGAGTTGATGATCTAGGGTGAGGTTATTTTTATACCACCAAAGCATGCTTGCATCTTGGAGCTCAGAGCTCACCTTGGTGCAAGGGATAGATGGGTGGGTATACCAGGTCATATATATGATCATGGAAGGAGGAGTTTGAATTAATTGTATTTGAGGTGATCTAGAAGTGATGGCAAACTTTGCTGAAAATAAGGCTGCCAAGCAGAAAGTGTCATGAAGCCTTCTAAACTATGTGGGTTTAAGCAGCACAGAGATCCACTTGGGGCAAGTGAAGTAGGTTCTCATAGACATCAATGAGTAGAACACAACCATGCAGAGAGTTGGTCCAAAGGAAGTTGGAGGGTGAAGTGAGCTTCCACCAAAGTAGGTATGATGACTAGATTTGCAGGAATTGTTATTGTCTTTCCTGCAAAACCATCATGGACAAGTGGGTTGGAGGAGGATCTATCCAAGAGCCAATGTGGGCCTTGGTAGTACTTAGGGTGGTTAACAAGATGGTTCGAGTGAATTTCCAAAAATGCACATGGTTTGAGAAAAAGAGCATTCCAAAAGGTGATGCTGAAACTGTTTCCAGACTTGGTCAAATTTGGCAGTTTTGAGGAATTTGACTAGAGTATGAGAGGGAATGTTCTTGGAGGAGTTGCAAGGTACCGGAGCTTTAACAAGTGGGTGATATTGAGGTGTAGATTTAGTGGAAGGGTTCCAATCTGTATATGGGTCTTCAAAGACTTGGAATACATCTAGAATGGAGATCCTCAGAGTAGATCTGGCTGAGGGTTGATAATCACCTAGTGGCTAGGGATCACATCTAGGTTTGTATTCTTGCTTAGGGATTGAGGAGTTGGAAAACATCTTGATCCTAGTGATGAGCTTCTAAGGTAGATCATTCTACTTCCTAAGCAAACAAATCAAACAACTGATCAAAGCAACTCATCAGACAGCAGATCGAGGCAACTCATCTTATACTAAGCATAACCACTACTGAGGTTACCATCAAGCCTATCTTGGGGTAAGGTTGGGGCATTTTGAAGAGGTTGGGTTTTGAATAAGATGAGGGTTCTTGGTATCTCTACCAAGAGTAGAATTCAAATGCTTTTGGAAAGAGGTTTTGGGAACACTAGAGATAAGGTTAGTTGAGTGTTCTATCTTGAAAACATAAGGAGATTGTATTATATATATCTCCATAGTTTTGTTAATAGAAGCTACCAAAATAGTTTTGGTTACATAGGCATCTTGGCTCTTGTTTTGAAATGCCAGAACGTTTGAGAATATGTAAAGTAAGCCAAGATAGTTTTGGTAAATAGATTTTGCCAACTCAGGTTGAGGTAAGGAGTATCCTAAGATACAATTTAATAAACATAGTGCAAACAAACAACAAGCAAGCACTGCACCAAAGCACAAGAAAAAGTTTTTGTTCCCCCTGATTTTTGCATTCTGGACAACTAATCAGGGTTGCTGAAATTGGGATGTTACAAGGAGTTGATGCGCTTGATTCGTGGTGACGATGATGATTCTCTCCTCCTTCAATTCCCCCAAAGCTCGAAGCCTTCGAGTGGTTCAAGTGGGAGATCTAGAATGGGAGCTCTTGCAAAGGGTGTGAATCAAGAGTTCTGCACATTGGGGAAGAAGGGATATTTATACCCGTTCTAAAACCAAGCCGTTGGAGCTTTCGGGGGCCGGATTATGCAGCCCAAATGAGGGCCAGATTATCTGGCCTAAGGAAAACTCTACCCCAAACTCGGATTATCTGGCACAAAAACCGTCCACAGATAGAAGCTCATGCAAACTTGCCCTTCACACTTTCTTCTGGGGACCGGATTATCCGGCCTAGGAGAGGGCCAGATTATCCGACTGGGGGAAAAATCTGCCCTAGCCATGGAACATCCGGGGGAAAATCCACCCCCAGACAGAAGCTTGCGCAGGAGCTCTCTTGGGCGATTTTCCTGGGGCCGGATTATCCGCCCCAACAAGAGGGCCGAATTATCCGGTCTAGGGAGAAAATCCGCCCTAGAGCCGGAATTTTCCGGGGGAAAATCTGCCCCCAGATAGAGACTCGCGCAGAGTCATCTTTGCCCAAGGTGGTCTGGCCAGATTATCCGGCCCATGATGGGGGTGGATAATCCGGCCCCCAAAACTCTCAAAACTTCCTACAACACTTAGTGCACATTAGAATAATCCATGGTATTGTTATCTAACACACAAAACCTGGGAAATCATGAAATGTTCTTTCAATCTCCCCCTTTTTGGTGTTAGATGACAATACTAGGATTTGCAAGAAGGATTAAAAGACCACCAACAAAACATGGAAGAGACTCCCCCTCAATGTGTGCATGTTAGAGATTTGCATTTGAATACAAATGCACACAAGTAGGTGAAAGTCTATTCCATTTCAATATAAACAACATAATCATACCACCGAGATAATGAGAGAGGCATCCTTGACATATCCACAAATATCAACATGATAACCAATATCCGTGCCTTCCTTGAGATAGAAAACCAGCATAATAAATGAATCCATAGGCATGATCCATGAGATGAATCCAGACGTCCACCAACACAAAGTCTCAAACACACCACAAATTAAGTTTAACGCTAAATGGACACAAGCAAGAAAACGACGAATGAAAAAGTGCAAATGCTTGTGCCCGACCAATGCAAATCCTCGAAGTCCTAATAGAACTACTTCTCCCCCTTTGGCATCGAGACGCCAAAAAGTAAGAAGAGCGATGCTAGTGCCCCAAGGTATCACTCGTAGTCCTCGTCCTCGTTCCCATCATCATATTCATCCTCAAGATCCTCAGTGTCATTGTCCTCATCATCAGAAGTGGTCGCAGAAGGGAACAAGTGACGCTCCAGCTCTCCATAGTTCAGCCTAGAAGAAGAGTTCCACCGAGCATATGGTGTGGGAGGAGTAGGAGCCGGGGGATCACTAGAGGCACCAGTCACATGGTGAAGGATGAGCTGCTAAGAATGAGCCAACTAATGGTGCTGCTTGTAGGCCTCATACTAGCCCTTGCGTGTGTCCACACCCATGTAAGGAATGTGACGCTAGAACCAGTTCAGCTGCTTGATCTCACGAGCAATGGGAGGAACTGGAGGCCTGCGAGCATCCCTCATGAGAGCCTCAGGAGCAGAAGAGGGGTGAGAGGACTTCCGCACCTTGTTGTAGATCTTCTTGGCCTTATGCACAACATCAATGTTGAAATTTTCAGAGGGAAGCAGGTGCCTGATGAGTAGCATAATATAGGGTGCATAGGGAATGGCCAGACGGTTGAACATAGCATCAGTCAATTAATGGTAGATGAAGTCCATCACATCTAGCTTGTACTGCACGGACTCATCCTCGCACGAGGCAACCTCATGAGAGAAGGCCAGGAGCTGGACAAGGTGACCACGGATGCTGTCATTGTTGCCTCCACTCGGAGTGATGGAGTCACGGAAGAGGCCCACCAAGGCAGCATAGATAGGAGCAAGACCAGCAAGGGTGCCCACAATGCCATTGTCCATCGTGCAAGGAGAGAGAATTGCATCTTTGTTGGGCTTCAGCTGAGTGATGATGCGGTGGCCACTGGCTCTATCCCTGCTGCGGAAAGAGTATCCAAGAACCTCACCAAACACACGGAAATCAGCAGTCATAGGCCTGTCATGAGTCATCCACTTCATAGTACGATGCTCATCTCCACAAATAAGTAAAGTGGAAAAGAACTGCTTCACCACCTCAGAGTCATATGAGCACTAGAGAGCCATGAGATTGTGCAGCCCCATCCGCTTAGCCACGTACATGGCATCAACAAGGTGGGGCTTCTCCATAGCCTCAGCAAGAATCAGTGGGTGCATAGGCCGAATGTTCAGCCTAGCATACACATCTTCATATATCCCTTTCTGTTCAGCACACCAAAAGCGAGAATCCCCAGCTCAGAATCACGGGGCAGCTCTGCAAACAAATCACGGTGACGGATAGAGGAATAAGTGACAGGATCCATAGCCTTGTAGTTGATCTTGGAATCTTTGCCCTTCCTCTTGGACACACCCCTCCTAGATCTCTCCCACTTCTCTTGTTCTGCCATGCGTTCAGCCTCTTTTTTTCTTCTCCTCAGCTGAACCTTGTCCACAGTATGACCCTCACTGTCTACTCCGAAATAGATAGTACGAGGATGATGCTTGTAAGTATTTGGAGCACTGGAACCACCTGTGAAGAGAACAAGGGTGATATCATGGGGATAAGCATACACACAAGTCCAAGAGAGAGCGTGGAAAAGGTAGTCAAAAAGTTCATAGGACAAATCTACTCAATGCACAAACTAAGGCAAAATTGAACCAGATTCGATTCTGTCAGGCCGGATTATCCGGCCTGGCCAGGGGTGGTTAATCTGGCCCTGGCAGAAATTTTTCAACAAGCCTAGATTGAGTGCAAGGAAGTAGATCGGGCCTAGAAACTTCAAGACTACGAGTTCTACGCGAAACCACATCCTTCTAGACAACGTTCCACCCAACAAATGACACATCTAGCCAAAGATGGGGAGAGAGGGAGTTACCCTCACTCGTTGGAGGAAGAACATGGAGGAGAAGGTACCTGGAGGCGCGGAGAAGAAGATCCGGGGAGTCCCAGAAAATCCGGTGGCCGGAGAGGATCCGGGGAGGGTGGGGGACGGCAGGCGGCGGCTGAGGACGAGGAGAGGGTTGGGGGAGAAGTGTTACTCGTTATGAGCCCTTCCCCCCGATCCCTGCCCTTTAAGATGAATTCCGCTAGGGCCGGATAATCCATCCTACACTTGGGCCGGATTATCAGGCCTCAAATCTAAATTTCTGTTGTACACAGATTCAGGCCTGTGCGTCCCCAAACAACACCCCCACAAGGTGTACAAGGGACTTGTGTGCAAGAATTGATGGCTTAGGGGTAGGGGTAGGCTTAGGATTAAGAGAGCCAAACTGAGATGGTACTATACACTCAAAATTGCAAGAACCAAATCAAATAAGAGCCAAAATTGACTGTGATTCCCATAAGAACGTGAGATGAGCAAAAACCACCAAAAATATCCACAAAAATCCAATTCTCCTCAAAGGAGAGGGCGGTGGCCGAAGCCACCTTCTTGGAGTTTATGGTGTGACACCGCGAAGATATATCTTTGGTTCACGACCAATACTCATCAATAAGCTCACATATCACAAAATGATATTAAGAGAAATGATTTATCTTGCTTTTGGCATTATGGGGGGAGGGTTAGCCCAATTAATTAGGACCACACTCCCCCTATATCCATGCCCACATCTAGACCAAATACGACTGAGATGTATGAGTGAGTGCATGGGTAATCAAGACAAACTCCTGGAATCAATGATATTTAGCTCATTCCTCAAGTAGCAGAATCTTGCTTCATCAAGTGGCTTCGTGAAAATATCAGCAAGTTGGTTCTTCGTGCTCACAAAAGATAGATCAATATCGCCTCGAGCAACATGGTCTCTAATAAAATGATTCCGAATCTCAATATGCTTTGTCCTTGTGTGCTGTACCGGATTATACGCAATTTTGATTGCACTTCCATTATCACATAAAAGAGGCACGTTGTCACAACAGACACCGTATTCCTTTAAAGTTTGCCTCATCCACAATAACTGAGTACAAGCACTAGCAGCAGCAACATATTCAGCTTCGGCGGTGGAGAGATAGATAGAATTCTGCTTTTTAGATGACCAACACTAGAGATCTTCCCAAGAATTGACAAGCTCCAGAAGTGGATTTCTGATCATACTTATCACCAGCCCAATCTGAATCAGTATAACCACATACAGAGAAATTGGAGCCCTTGGGATACCATAGACCAAAGTTAGGGGAATGAACCAAATATCGAAAGATCCGCTTGACCGCCACTAAGTGGCTTTCTTTAGGAGCTTCTTGATACCTTGAACACACCCCCACACTCAACACAATATCGGGGCTAGATGCGTAGAGGTAAAGAAGAGAGCCGATCATGGACCGGTAAACCTTTTGGTACACATCTTTACCATGGGGGTTAAGTTCAAGGTGACATTTTGTTTGCATCGAAGTGGCGACACCATTAAGATCCGTCATCTTGAATCTCTTGAGCATGTCTTGGATGTACTTTGCTTGATTGATGAAGGTTCCTTCTCTAAGTTGCTTGATCTCGAATCCAAGAAAGAATTGTAATTCCCCCATCATAGACATCTCAAACCTGTCAGTCATAAGATTTGAAAATTCATCATTAAAAGCTTTATTAGTAGAACCAAAGATAATATCGTCTACATATAATTGGCATACGAAGAGCTCCCCCTTAACCTTCTTAGTAAAAAGAGTGGGATCGATTTGCCCAACTTCGAAGCCACGGTCTAGCAAAAGCTCTGTAAGGTGCTCATACCATGCACGTGGGGCTTGTTTAAGGCCATAGAGTGCCTTATCGAGTTTGTAGACATGGTTCGGGAAGTTAGGACCCTCAAATCTAGGGGGTTGCTTTACATATACCAACTCATGTAGAGGACCATTAAGGAAAGCACTCTTGACGTCCATTTGCTGCAATTTAAAATTGTTATGGGTGGAATCAAGTTGAGCCACAGGAGCATAGGTCTCGCCGAAGTCAATGCCCTCAACTTGAGAGTAGCCTTGTGCCACAAGTCTCGCCTTGTTCCTCATAACAATTCCATTCTCGTCTTGCTTGTTTTTAAATATCCATTTAGTGCCGATAACATTGCGGCAATCTTTGGGCTTCTCCACGAGTTTCTAGACCTTGTTGCGCTCGAAATTATTCAATTCTTCATGCATATCAACAACCCAGTCCAGATCTTCAAGAGCTTCAAATACTTTCTTGGGTTCCACCATTGAGATGTGAGCTTGATGCTCACCAAAACTTGCTAATTTCCTTCTTGTAGAAAACCTTCGTCGAAGGTCACCTACAACCTTGTCGATGGTATGCCCCTTAACTCAAGGTTCTGATCAACACAAGCCTTGCGACGAAGTTCAATAAGTTTGTTGTCTCTTGGTGGAACAGTTTCATCACTTCAATCTTCATTGGAATCATTTGCTCGACCTTGATTAGAATCCGGGTTAACAGAAGTAGGAGGTGATGAAGCATGTCCTTGAGGAGGGCCAGCAGCCGTAATAGGAGGCTGCTGAACAACTGGTGGTTTAGGGCCGGATAATCCGGCCGAGGGTGAGGCCGGATAATCCGTCCTGGGAGAACTTGTTGCAGCTTGATCGGGTTGTCTAGGAGTTGCTTGAGCTGGCGAGGGGCCGGATAATCCGGGGTCAGCCGGAAATCCGGCCTGGAGCTTGCAGCGATTTCTTCAACACCAGGAGCAGGTTGTTCGTCAGGATGGGGTTGGCCGGATAATCCGGTGTCAACCGGATAATCCGGTCTAGAGCTTTCTGGAACATCTTGACCTTCAGCAGATGATGGAGATGGTGTAGAAGTTAGTCCCGTGGTTGGAACATAATGAGTATGTGTGGATGAGGGCTCTTCATGAGTAGAGCATTGTCCTTCCGATCCGCCACAAGGGGTTCTTCAATGGGGCGGAAAAATCCCACGCCCATTCCTCTTATGGCATCTTAGGGTATTTCAACATCTACATCACAAACATCAACTTGCCCCACACAGGAGCCGTCATTTTCTTCGAACACCACACTACAAGATTCTACAACAGTTCCGGAGAGCTTATTGTAGACTCTATAAGTGTGGGATTTGGCACCATAACCAACACAAATACCTTCTAGAGCCTTAGATTAAAACTAAGATAAACGAACTCCCTTGATGAGAAAGAAACACTTACACCTGAATACCCGAAAGTATGAGATGTTTGGCTTGTTACCAGTAAGTATTTCATATGGAGTCTTGTCCAAGATTTTACAGAGGTATAACCGGTTGGATGAATGACACGCGGTTGAGATTGCTTTAGCCCAAAAGTTATATGGAGACTTGAATTCGGCTAGCATTGACCCTGCCATATCCATTAGAGTCCGATTCTTCCTCTCGGCTACACCATTTTGTTGAGGGGTGTATGCAGCGGAATATTGATGTCTTATCCCCTCTTCACTTAGGAACTCATTTAAGGTGTAGTTCTTGAACTCAGAGCCGTTATCACTTCTTATAGGCAGAATAGGGATGTTGCGTTGATGTTGAACTTCGTTGGCGAAGTCGATTACCGTTTGTTGAGTTTCACTCTTCAACTTGAAGAAATAAACCCAAGTGTATCTTGAGTAATCATCAACGATCACAAGACAGTACTTCTTCCCACCGAGGCTTGCATGAGATAGAGGTCCGAAGAGGTCCACATGAAGGAGCTCTAAGATCCTTTTTGATGAGATAATAGTCGTCCTTCGATGAGGAGAGTCATGCATTTTCCCTTCAACACAAGCCCTGCAAACACGATCTTTGGCAAAGGAGACATTTTCTTTTAGTCCAAGGATGTGGCCACCCTTGTGGAGACTTTGCAAAGTTCTCATATTGACGTGGGCTAGTCGGAGATGCCATAACCAACCCGCGTCAGCCTTTCCAAAAAGACACATAGGGCATGTAGTGGTTTTCCCTGAAAAGTCCACCACGTACAGGTCATTTCGACATATCCCACGAAAGCGACTTTTAGAGACTTGGTCCACAAGAGTACCACCAAATCAGCATCAATATAAACTGCAAAGCCCATCTTATCAAGGGCGCGAACTAAAAGTAAATTGTATCCTAGGGTCTCAACAAGCATGACGTCCACGAGAGATATATCATGGGCCACCATGACTTTGCCGAGACCCAATACCTCAGATTTTGACTTGTCACCATAGGAGACGGTTATATGATCATGATTTGGCCGCATCTCCGTGATGGTACCTTTGCTTCTGGTCATGTGACTCGTGCATCCGCTATCGAGTACCCATTTAGATCCACTGTAAGCATAGCCCTGCAAGAAAGTTACTTCTTGGTTTTAGGTACCCATTTTTCAATGGGTCCTCTCATCTTAGTGACAAGGGTCTTGGGGACCCAAATAGACCAAGGAATGTAACAATCATAAGGACCTACATAACTAGCATAAACATCACCATAATAATCGCAATATAACTCAAAGTTAAGATTGTTAGCCCCTGCAAATCCATCATGATTAAACGTGTCATTAGTGATGTTGCTAGTCCTTGGTTGAGCAGTCTTGCTCTTCTTCTTGTTGTTGTTTTTCTTGTTCTTCGTCTTGGGAATGTAACCAAGACCTTCTTTTCTATTGTTTGTCCTTTCCTTGCACAGTATCTCATCAAGAACTTCTTTACCTTTGTGTTGAGAACCTCTTGCAAGATCTTCTTTTCCATAGGATGATGTGGAGGTGCTTGGCACATCATATATCTTCAATTGAGTTTGGAGCTAGTCATGAGACTCATTTAGAGTCGAGTGATCACTCTCCAATGCCTTGTGAGCACTGTCAAGTTTATCAAACTTCTCCGATAGTCTAGCATGAGAAGCCCCAAATTCAATCTTTTCTTTCTTTAGTTTCTTTACCTTGGCAAGAGCATTGTCACGTTCTTTGATGAGCTGAGCTACAACTTCTTCATGTGACTCCTCAATGGATTCGAGACTCTCTTCCAAAGATACTCGAGCTTCCTCTTCTTCTTCCAAGGCATTCTTGAAAGAGGCTATCTCCAAGGCATCTTCTCTTTTGATTCGGCCCTTTTCTTCAAGAAGATCTTCGGCTTAAGCAAGTTGACTCATAAGAGCATCAAAATGAAGTTTGTGCTCACCTTGCGGATTAGTCAAAAAGTTATCCAAGGCAATAACTTCTTCTTTCATTTTAAGACTAGCATGATCATCCATATCCAAATTTATGTTAGTCTTAGGAAATGAAGAGCTAGAACTTGTTAACTCGGACCCTCTTGCCATAAGGCAAGTGGCGTTATTGTTGATGACGTTTTTGTTTGGCAAGTCGAAGAGAGATGATGGAGTCGATGTGGTGGCTATAGCAGCCACCTCGCGAGAACTATCTTCATCCTCTTCATCTTCACTTGCAGAGTATTCTTCTTGTGCCACCAAGACGATCTTGGGTTGCTTCTTGTAGGGGCCATTCTTTTTAATAAATGGCTTCTTCTTAGGTGCCTTGGATTTTTCTTTAAGAATGAGCCTGCCACCGTTGTCTTCTCTATTTTGATAAGGACACTCGGCTACAAAGTGCAGCCTATCTCCACAACTGTAGCATGTCCTCAGTTTTGGGCCACTTTCTCTTCTTCCTCTTGACCCATTCTTGCGCTCGAGTTTTGACTTGGCCTTGGTAGGATCCTTCCAAAAGTTCCTTGTGTAAAACGCCATGTACTCACCATGAGCACGTTTGACTTCATCGGGGCAGTCCATGGAGGCCCCCTCAAAAACTCTTTCATCCTCCTCTTACTCAACAACATTAGCCTTTAGAGCAACATTGACCCCCTTTTGCATTCCAATGGCACAGGCACATGCATATTCAGTGTTCTTTGCAGCAACTTTGAATGATGCCATTATTTGCATGACTTCATTGGATGTCATTTGATGATAGTTGTGTCTACCTTGCAAGCTCATCAAGTCCGTTGGCTCGAAAGGGATTAAGACACTCACATATTTTCTATTTATCCATGCATCATCAATGTGAGTGGCTCCATGCTTTCTAAATGTTGTTGCAATGCCCTTGAGTCTTCTATACATGTCTTCATGGTTTTCACCATCCAACATGTAGAATCCTTCAGCTTCATTACTGAGGGCATCATACCTATTCCTTCTCATGCTTTCATTCACAATAAAGAGATCGGTGAGGGCATCCCAAGCTTCTTTAGCTGTGTTGAGATGTTCAATGTGGGGCATGTCCTTGGGACCCACACCGAGCTGTATCATGTGGAGAGCCGTAGCATTCAATTGGCTGTCCACAACTTCTCTTCTTGTCAGGTTGGTATGATCGCCAATATGAAAACCCTCTTTAATAATCCTCCAAAGTTCAATAGAGGAGCTACAAACATGAGACTTCATTAAGAATTGCCATTGATTAAAGGAGCTACAAACATGAGACTTCAGTAAGCTTGGGTGGATCACCCCTATTATTTATATGAGGATGAGGGATAGGTGGGTCGGGGGAATATATGTGACGAACCTCACTATATTCCTCCTTACCACTTCCCTTCTTGGAGGTGGAACCATTATCTTTTTCACCTACCAATTCATCATCCTTGGATCCGGTGTTATGTAGCATCCCATCTGTCTAACATATGTAATGCTACATGGTCTAGTAATATAATGGCTACTTCCTACATACAATTGTTGCATCATAATTATATCATGCTCATGTCATCATGCCACCTTGCATTTGAGCATCATATAAAACCCTTTCCATTTGGTTCTTCTCTCATATTCATTAGTATTTGTATTTGGATCTTGATATATTGTATTTGGTTCTCGATAAATGCTTGATGCCCAAGTTGAGTTGGGAGCATATCTTTTATTTAACTCCATCACCTTTCTTTGTCACCACCTTATAAATTCCACCATCCTAATTACCCATGAGCTTTTATTTTCTTTTGGCATTTAATCTAGCTCATGTGGGTTGGGATGGCTCCAATTCTATATTCCTTATTCTTGGCCTTACTCCATATTTTGGTAATGCATGGGAATAATACCATGATACATTATTATTGTTTTCACAAGAATAAGACCATGGCATTTAATGCCCATGCATGGGCCATGCAAACTACCACTATATTTCTCCTTTGGTTCATAATTGTTTTGGAAGTGAAGCATGTAACTTTGGGAAGTATGTCAAGTGTTTCTTTTTATTTTGTTGAGCCCTAGTGCATGCATATGCAAGTGTAGTCCCTTTTCTCAATCTAGATCCTCAACACCTTGTTCTTTTCTTCCTTCCACCCTCATCACCCCTCTTTTCTGTTTGTTCCATGCACATGTCCATGTTTCACCAAAAACCCTAACTCCACACATACCCTAACCTATACCACACCTCCACCCCATGATCTACCTCCATGCCGAGGCACTACCCTTCTCCCTCCTAGCTAGGCTCCATGCCGAGCCTCCCCTCCCTTCCTAACCTAGTTACCTACCCTAACCAACCACACCATGCCACCTTAAACCCTAACCCGAGTCTCACTCCAACCCTAGCTCCTACCCGACCCTCTCTTTCTCTCTCTCTCCCTGCCAGGCTGGCCCCACACCGAGCTACCCCTCTCTCCCTGGCCTACCTGGCAGCCCCTACCCCCTGCCATGCCCTGGCCGCCCACGTCGAGCACGTGAAGGAGGAAGCAAAAAGGTGGCCGAGCCACCTTTTCTACCCCGATCCCCCACGGCATCCCCCTCTCTCTCCCTCTCTGCTTTATCTCCTTCCCCACGCCTCCTCTGCATCCCCAGATCCCCAGGGCCTCGCCCTTCTCCTCCCCACCACCTGCCGCTACCCCTCTCTCCTCCGCCGCCGAACCGTCGGCCTCCACCTCCACCTTCTCGTTCTAGCTGGCGGCGTGGAGTTTTGGGTGTCGAGGAGGACCAGCGTGAACCCCTGCGTCACCTCGTACACGGAGCCGAGGAGGAGACGGTCCCATGCACCTGGTGCACGCCGACGCCGCCGAAACCCTAGCCCGGCTGTCCGTCTGCATCGCCATCGTCCTGCTGCGCCCTGTCCCGATCCGACCACTCCGTCGACCCCGCGGTGAGCCCCGCTTCCTCCTGGACACCTCCCCCCGCTCATTAACACGCTGTGCTCGCCGGACGTTGTGCCGAGCACTCTCGGTGCAGCAGCGGCCGCTGGTGTTTGCACGTCCCCGCGCCGCGTAAACGCTTTACCTAGCCTCCGCCCGCCCTCCTGTCACCATCCTCTCGCTTACCGCACTGGCTCCGGTCCCCTGCGCGCGCGCCCCGTGTCGCGGGATCGATCCCCCGCGCTGCGCTCTGCCGCTCTCGCGCACCGTCCTCTCGTCAGAGAAGTTCAGAGAAGATCCACAGTGCACGCTGGTCACTTTACACAACCCCCCCAAACCTTTTGCTGCTCAACCCGCGGTCTAGCCCAGGCCCACATGTCTGTGGTTGTGCATGTTTTACAAAAGAGACCCCGGATTTTAGAATTCTCAACCCGCAGTCCCTCTGTGCCGAGCCCGGCCTGCCTCTGTCGCGTGGGCCTGCGGTGCATCAGGTCCCACCTGTCGATGGCTAGGGCTAGCTGCGGCTGAGTAGAAAAAGTCGGCCCACTTTTCTGTTTGAATTAAAATGAATTTACAGAAATGTTTCAATATAAATTCAAATCTGTTTTAAATAACTTTTCAATTATAAATCCAAATAAAACAAATGATATATGTTTTTGAATCAGAAAAATGTGAGGATTTCAAATATGCTATTCAAAATAATGTTTGGGACACTTTAAAATTTCGAGATGATTAAAATTACAATAAAATGCCTTTTTCTTAAATAATTAATAACTTTAAATCTACAACTCCAAATTCGACAAATAATATGTCTAAATCGATCAGCGCGACGAGCCTGTTCTAGCTATGCACTCCTTGTTCTGAATTGAAGCATGCATCATGTCATTATTAAAAATCAGAACTGTTTATGGCAATAAAACTTGACTAAACAAATAATAAAATGTTTTATTCTTGTACCCCACACCTCACCATGCCAGGCTACATTAATGCCATGTAAATTGTGCATCATTCATCATGGCATGCTTGTTTGCTTGTCGCATTTTAATTCATATGCTTGTGCACTTTATTTATGTGGGCCCTTGTTTGTTTGGTTCTTCTTCGTATAGACGCCCAGCAGGAGAATTATCAGGAATCACAGGAGTTCTACCCAAATCCATCTCTTGCTTCAACTGAGCTGCCAGGCAAGCACTACCACATGCTTGCATACATATAGTACCTATTGCCTCTATCTTATTCTTGCATCATTGAGTCACGATTGCATTAAATTGAATCACAAGTACTGCATAGCCTTTACTTTTAAACCCCACCGAACCTTGTTCCTCCATCCCATGAGCCATTACTACAGGAGATGTTTGAGCCATGCGAGTTGTAGAAAAGCATGTGTAGGGTATGTGAGTGTCTGATGGATAACGAGGTACCTAAACAACTTGACCTGAGTAGTAATGGGATAACTAATGAAAGAGGCACCGGTGAGTAATATCTGCTATTTGGTTTTTCATGCTCACTTGTGTCCTGTAGGACCCCGAGTACTTGATTCCTATTCCTTGACTATTCGCACTATCCACATCCTGGAGGCCTTATGGACCCCCCCCTGAGCCAGAGCTTGATTCATTCTTATTTCTTGGGACCACAAAGTAGTTTGGGGCTTTGTTACTATCCTGTACTTATGCCATGCTTTACTGTTTTATTTAAAATTGTGCGTGGAGCACCTGTACTATTTTGGATGCGGAGTGTTTTCATGATATCGACAAGCCCAGTCACATTTTCGGGTTCCCAGTCGTTTACAGCCATTGACGCAAACCTTGGGTCCATCTCGGAGCCGGCCAACTTCGTTGCGGGTAGCTTAATGGGGTGGCCCCTTGAAATATTTCTGAATCCTGTGATCGCTTTGTCGTGAATGTCTCGTTGGGTTTTGAGTTGGTTTTTCCGAGGTTGAGCGAGTGTGTGTTGCTATTTGTGCACCCCTGCAGGGTAAATCTTTCTGAAAGCCGTGTCCGCGGTTATGGACGACTTGGAGCACAGTTTCTCGACCATAGACAAGTATAACTAAAGTACCGATTTTAGTCTGACTAAATACCTGAATAGTTAATAGTGCAATATCATGGAATGGTTAATAAAACTTCTAACTGATGGGTTGTTCGTCCGCTTTCTCGTTGGTAAGCGAGAAGGAGGATGGATCTGTTAATTATACTGCTATAACTGTTGTTCTTAATTAACGGACATCCGTCTATCTTTCGTTAGGCGGATGGTTAGCGCGTATCTATAGACTTGTTAGTTATTATCTTTTGCTGCAATTGCGTCACGCCAGGTTATGTCCCCTTTAGAGGCATAAAGACTTGCTGAGTACCCCTAGGGTCTCACACGATAAATTGTTTGATTCAGATGAACAGGTGTATTCGCAAGATGGATACTGGGTGGAGGAGACGGATGATGTTGGCAATGATCACTCGGTGTAGAGATTCTGGGAACGGGGATAAGTGAGATCTGTGGGCGGGATGTGTTTATTTATGTGGTATCTTATGCCGATTTGCTTCTTATCTGTACTCGGATCTTGTTTTTCGCTTCCGCCTGATACTCTGAAGTTTGATGTATGAGGAGCTATCCTAAACTATTATATCTATCTAGGATATTTGGATATTGCCGTATGGCGTTGCAATATTTCTATTTCTTGTAGATGGAATGGCTCTGAGAACAGTTGTATGTGGCTTGCATACATACTCACTTGTGTATGTAGTTGATCCTTTCGCCTGCCGATTACGCCGCTCGTTCTTGTCCCGATGTTCTGAAAGTGGTTAGGACGGCCGAAAGGTCTACCTGTGAGTGGCCCCTGGGCCCCACCGTACTATTTTAACCACTTTCAATCATCCAGGCTTGCAACTAAGAGCGTAATTCACCGAGGTAGTTACAATTGGTATCAGAGCCATCCCGCCCTTTAGGGTCTCAACCAAATGGTCGTTGTCAGTCTAGCAAATATTTTTGGTAGCTATGTATACTAGGGAAAAACAAAACGTCAGAGTAGGACTGCTTCCATTTTTCTTCTTACCCACCCACCCACCCACCCTTTTTCTGGTAAGGAAGTGTAACTTTTTCAATCCTCTTCTAAAAATTCAAAATAGGATTCACGTGTTCTAGGTTCCGTAGTACGATAGGTTGTGTGTGTGTGTGTGAATTCTTTGTCTATCTGTTGCATCCAAATGTTATCACTATCTGCCTTTTGGTTATCAACTGTTGGTACATTCCATACCGACAGGCCTTTGTAAACCGACGCGATCTATCTGATTCGTTGTATACCGGTGCGATCTGTCTTACTCTTTGTTATCCGACGATATCTTGTTTGGGGTGTTCGTTTCCGTAGTTACTAATATTTAGGTTCATCTTAAGAAGGTGTTGGGATATGTGTTTTACTTATTCATGTGCAGAGTAATGATTTGAGTGCGGTATGGAGTCGCGACCATACCACTACTTTGATCATTCGCTCTTGTATATCAAATTGTTAGAGTTACTAATCTTGATTCGTTAAGTGGTTTTGCACATATAGTGGTATTTTAATGCCGAAATTTGCGGAAATTTTTTCTCTTGTGTACCACACTCCTTGTTTAGTCATGTGCGATACGCTTAATATCTTCTAGGTGCTTTGAACTTTTTTGATATTTTAATATCATCTCAGTGAATTGTATCCTTTAAATCTTGGTTAATTCCATTTTGGTACTATTTTGGATTATTATCATTCTCCATTATAGTACTGACTTGTGTTTTATATCATTCACAGGATGGCACCACCACGCCGTTCTGAGGAGGACATACCACCTGAACTAGGGGCTGCATTGGCAAGTATTGCTAATGCCTTGGGAACAATGCAGCAGAACCAGCATCGCTTCGAAGAAAGCGTGATGAGGAATGAGTTTGTTCCGCTACCTCCACCTCCCAAGCGAGGAGACATCAAGAGTTTTCTCAAGTTCAACCCACGCCAATTTGAGGTGTCTGATCAGCCACTTGATGCGGATGATTGGCTGCATGAAATGTCAAGGTTGCTGATGACTGTGGATGTTCCAGAGCAAGAATGGGTAAAATGTGCCATGCACCTTCTGAAGGGAGATGCAGCTCTGTGGTGGGAAAGTTACCTCAAGGCAGACCTCTCTGGTTTTCAGCCTACTTGGGAGCAATTCACTGCGGCTTTCAAAGAGCAATATCTGTCAGAAATTGTCATGGAAAGGATGAAGGAAGTGTTTCTCAACCTCAAGCAGGGCAATCACAATGTCAATACCTATATCAAAAACTTCATGAACCTTTCTTGGTATGGTGGCGATGAGATCTCTGATGACAAGAAGAAGCAAAAGAGGTTCAGGCAAGGACTCAATGCATCAATCAAATATGCAATGACTCATGCAAGGCCGGGTTCTTTTATGGAACTCCAACATACAGCTCTGCAGGAAGAAGAAAGTAGGCAAGTGTTTGAGGAGTCCAAGAAACACAGCCACAACGCAGCAAGCTCTTCAGCTATGACAGCTCCTTCTAAGCACCGCGTGTGGGTTCCTAACACCCCACCGTCGCTCCCGGCTCCACAAAGACCGTCAAGCTACGCGGCAAGGCCACCAAACTCCTTCACTGTGGATCCCAGGGGCTACAACCACAACTACCATGGAGCGCCTGGCGGAGTCCCTGGCTACGCTACTCCACGTCCACCTAGTGCCTGTTACACCTGTGGAAACACTGGGCATCAACACTGGAATTGTCCAATGAACAACAAAGCTCTTCCTCCACCACCTCCAAGACCTGCGGCAAGTTCTTCTATGGATCGTGCACCTCCACCTCGGGCTCTCAACGTCAACACCAAACCTGGGTCTACGGTTGCTCGTGCCAACTGTGTCAACGTCGCTCAAGCTGAGCATGCACCTAGAGTTGTGATGGGTACGCTTTCCGTTAACTTAGTTCCTGCAAGAGTTCTGTTTGATTTTGGTACATCACATTCTTTTGTTTCTCACAAATTTGCAAATGAGAATGAGTTAGCAATGGATCCTCTCCCCAAGCGTTTAATGGTCCTTTCTCCTGGAGCAACAATGGCATCTTCTAAAATCAGCCATAACAATCAAATTGAGATTGGTGGTTCTTCCTTTCTGACTTCCTTAATTATTCTGGGTAATTCTGACATTGATGTTATCTTGGGCATGGATTGGTTAATAGCAAATGCAGCTGTGATTGATTGTGCTGAACGTTTGGTTTCTCTGAAAATTCCTGAAGGCCATATAGTCTATTCTCCAAGTCTGACTCCTACAATTCAACTTTTCTCTTTGGCGGCTCTGAATGATGATGCTATGGAAGCTATTCAGAGTGTTCCGGTGGTCTGTGAGTTCCCAGATGTCTTTCCTGAAGAGTTGCCAGGTATGCCTCTGGATCGTGAGGTCGAGTTTGTGATTGAACTTGAACCTGGTACCGCTCCTATCTCCAAGCGGCCTTATAAAATGGGTCCTGCTGAATTGGCTGAACTCAAACGTCAGCTTGATGAACAAGAGAAGTTGGGTTTCATTCAGCACAGTACTTCTTCTTGGGGTAGCCCAACCATCTTTGTGAAGAAGCGAGACAAGACTGATAGACTTTGTGTTGACTATCGGGCTCTCAATGCTAAAACCATCAAGAATAAATATCCCCTTCCGCGGATTAATGATCTCTTCGATCAGCTAGCTGGTGCTGTGGTATTCTCTAAGCTTGACTTGAGAAGTGGTTATCATCAAATCAAGATTCGCAAGGAAGATGTTCCTAAAACAGCTTTCACCACCCGCTATGGCCTGTACGAGTACATGGTCATGTCTTTTGGTCTCACCAACGCACCTGCCACCTTCTCAAGGCTTATGAACTCGGTTTTCATGGAGTATCTTGATAAGTTCGTTGTGGTCTATCTGGATGACATTCTAGTCCATTCTAAGTCAAAAGAAGAACATGAAGAACACCTTCGGTGTGTCCTAAACAAGCTTCGTGAGAACCACCTGTATGCAAAGTTCTCCAAGTGTGAGTTCTGGCTGCCTCAAGTCACCTATCTTGGTCACGTCATCTCTGCTGAGGGCATTGCTGTCAACCCAGAAACTATTAAGACAATTTTTGACTGGCTTCCACCCATAAATGTCAAAGAAGTCTGGAGTTTCCTTGGTTTGGCCAGTTACTAACGTCGCTTTGTTCAAAACTTCTCGAAGATTGCGAAGCCTCTTACCGATCTCCTCAAGAAAGGCAAGAAATACCTTTGGACTCCTGCATGTCAAGCAAGCTTTGAAACACTCAAAGAGAAGCTCACTTCCACACCAGTCTTGATTCCTCCAGATACATTAAAGCCTTTCCAGATATTCTGTGACGCCTCATTGCAAGGATTGGGTGCGGTCCTTATGCAAGAAAAACAAGTTGTTGCTTATGCCTCTTGACAGTTGAAGACGCATGAGATCAACTATCCTACACATGACCTCGAACTCACATCAGTTGTCTTTGCGTTGAAAGTATGGAGGCATTACTTGCTTGGCAACCGTTGTGAGATCTTTTCTGATCACAAGAGTCTGAAGTATATCTTCACACAGCCTGATCTCAACCTTTGTCAGAGGAGGTGGATTGAAGAAATTAATGATTTCGATTTGACCATCAACTACACTCCGAGCAAAGCTAATGTCATGGCCGATGCTCTCAGCCGAAAAGCTTATGTCAACAACCTCATGGTGGAAGAACAACAGCCTCTCTTGTGTGAGGAATTCTGCAAGCTCAACCTTGAAATTGTGGATCAAGGGTATCTTTTGAATCTTCTGGAAACACCTCTCTTGGAAGAAAAAGTTCGCTCCATTCAACTTGGTGATCCTTACACTAAAAAGATCATCTCCAACATTCAGCTCCTCAAGTATGAGTCTTTCCACGTTGACGACCAAGGCACTCTTTTCTTTGAACACCGGATGTTTGTTCTGAACTACCCGGGTTTAAGAGAGCAAGTTCGTAAGGAGGCGCATGATTCTGTTCTTTCTATCCACCCTGGCAGCACTAAGATGTACATGGACTTGAAAACACAATATTGGTGGCCTGGGTTGAAATGATATTGTGCCAAGTACGTCTCGGAGTGTGATGTCTGCCGTAGAGTTAAAGTTGTCCATCAGAAACCTTCCGGTCTTCTACAGCCATTGAAGCCTCCGGAATGGAAATGGGAGAAAGTAGAGATGGACTTCATCACTGGTTTTCCAAGGTTGTAGAAGTGCAACAATGCAATCTTTGTTGTCATCGACAGGCTTTCTAAAGTGGCTCACTTCTTTCCTGTCAAGGAAACAATTTCTGCAATTCAGTTGGCTGAGCTCTATATCAACAGAATTGTCTCTCTGTATGGGGTTCCTCTTGAGATCAGCTCAGACCGTGGAAACATCTTCACTTCCCAGTTCTGGGGAAGTTTCCAAAATGCTTTGGGAACAAAATTGAACTTCAGCACAGCTTACCACCCTCGGTCGCAAGGACAAGTGGAAAGGATCAATCAGATTCTGGAAGATATGCTCCGTGCTTGCGTTATCTCTTTCGGCATGAAGTGGGAAGAATGTCTTCCTTATGCTGAATTCTCTTACAACAACAACTTCCAGAAAAGTCTAAAGATGGCACCATTTGAGGTTCTATATGGACGCAAATGCAGAACTCCGATTGGTTGGTCGGGCGCAGGAGAAAGAACATTGTTTGGCCCCGACATTGTAACTCAAGCGGGGGAGAAGGTTCACATCATTCTTGAAAACCTGAAGATTGCTCAAAGTCACCAGAAGAGCAATTATGACAGAAAGCACACGGACATGCAGTATGTCCCTGGTGATCTCGTTTACCTTCGTGTCACTCCCATGAGAGGCACGCACCGCTTTGGTATCAAAGGAAAGCTGGCTCCTAGATACATCGGTCCTTTCAAAGTTCGTGGAAGAAGAGGAGAAGTTGCTTATGCTCTTGAGATCCCTGAAAAACTCAAGGTCCATGATGATTTCCATATCTCTCAACTCAAGAAGTGCTTCAAGGATCCCGGTAGGACCGTGGACCATGAACTCATCAATATCCAAGAAGATCTGTCTTATCAAGAACACCCCATAAAAATCCTAGAAGTCGCAGAAAGAAGGACTTGCAACAAGTCCATCAAGTTCTGCAAGGTGCAGTGGTCGCACCATTCCGTTGATGAAGCCACTTGGGAACGCGAGGATGAGCTCCGTGCCAAGTATCCTACCCTCTTCGTGTCTTCTTCTTCTTCCTAGAATCTCGGGGCGAAATTCTTGTTTAGTGGGGGAGAGTTGTAGCATCCCATCTGTCTAACATATGTAATGCTACATGGTCTAGTAATATAATGGCTACTTCCTACATACAATTGTTGCATCATAATTATATCATGCTCATGTCATCATGCCACCTTGCATTTGAGCATCATATAAAACCCTTTCCATTTGGTTCTTCTCTCATATGCATTAGTATTTGTATTTGGATCTTGATATATTGTATTTGGTTCTTGATAAATGCTTGATGCCCAAGTTGAGTTGGGGGCATATCTTTTATTCAACTCCATCACCTTTCTTTGTCACCACCTTATAAATTCCACCATCCTAATTA
Source organism: Avena eriantha (assembly GCA_910589775.1). NCBI lineage: Eukaryota > Viridiplantae > Streptophyta > Magnoliopsida > Poales > Poaceae > Avena > Avena eriantha. The sequence continues at coordinate 33,664 of CAJUXJ010000040.1, forward strand.
CCCATGAGCTTTTATTTTCTTTTGGCATTTAATCTAGCTCATGTGGGTTGGGATGGATCCAGTTCTATATTCCTTATTCTTGGCCTTACTCCATATTTTGGTAATGCATGGGAATAATACCATGATACATTATTATTGTTTTCACAAGAATAAGACCATGGCATTTAATGCCCATGCATGGGCCATGCAAACTACCACTATATTTCTCCTTTGGTTTATAATTGTTTTGGAAGTGAAGCATGTACCTTTGGGAAGTATGTCAAGTGTTTCTTTTTATTTTGTTGAGCCCTAGTGCATGCATATGCAAGTGTAGTCCCTTTTCTCAATCTAGATCCTCACCACCTTGTTCTTTTCTTCCTTCCACCCTCATCACCACTCTTTTGTGTTCGTTCCATGCACATGTCCATGTTTCACCAAAAACCCTAACACCACACATACCCTAACCTACACCACACCTCCGCCCCATGATCTACCTCCATGCCGAGGCACTACCCTTCTCCCTCCTAGCTAGGCTCCATGTCGAGCCTCCCCTCCCTTCCTAACCTAGTTACCTACCCTAACCAACCACCCCATGCCACCTTAAACCCTAACCCGAGTCTCACTCCAACCCTAGCTCCTACCCGACCCTCTCTTTCTCTCTCTCTCCTTGCCATGCGGGCCCCACACCGAGCTACCCCTCTCTTCCTGGCCCACCTGGCAGCCCCTACCCCCTGCTCTGCCCTGGCCGCTCACGTGGAGCACGTGAAGGAGGAAGCAAAAAGGTGGTCGAGCCACCTTTTCTACCCCGATCCCCCACGGCATCCCCCTCTCTCTCCCTCTCTGCTTTATCTCCTTCCCCACGCCTCCTCTGCATCCCCAGATCCCCAGGGCCTCGCCCTTCTCCTCCCCACCACCTGTCGCTACCCCTCTCTCCTCCGCCGCCGAACTGTCGGCCTCCACCTTCACCTTCTCGTTCTAGCCGGCGGCGTGGAGTTTTGGGTGTCGAGGAGGACCAGCGTGAACCCCTGCGTCACCCCGTACACGGAGACGAGGAGGAGACGGTCCCCTGTACCTGCTGCACGCCGACGCTGCCGAAACCCTAGTTCGGCTATCCGTCTGCATCGCCGTCATCCTGCTGCGCCCCGTCCCGATCCGACCACTCCGTCGACCCCGCGGTGAGCCCCGCTTCCTCCTGGATACCTCCCCTCGCTCATTAACATGATGTGCTCGCCGGACGTTGTGTTGAGCACTCTCGGTGTAGTGGCAGCCGCTGGTGTCTGCACGTCTCCGCGCCGCGTAAACGCATTACCTACCCTCCGCCCGCCCTCCTGTGACCATCCTCTCGCTTACCGCACTGGCACCAGTCCCCTGCGCGCGCGCCCCGCGTCGCGGGATCGATCCCCCGCGCCGCGCTCTGCCGCTGTCGCGCACCGTCCTCTCGTCAGAGAAGTTCAGAGAAGATCCACAGTGCACGCTGGTCACTTTACACAACCCCCCCCAAACCTTTTGCTGCTCAAGCCGCAGTCCAGCCCAGGCCCACCTGTCTGTGTCTGTGCACGTTTTACAAAAGAGACCCCGGATTTTAGAATTCTCAACCCGTAGTCCCTCTGTGCCGAGCCCGGCTTGCCTCTGTCGCGTGGGCCTGCGGTGCATCAGGTCCCACCTTTTTCTGTTTTAATTAAAATGAATTGACAGAAATGTTTTAATATAAATTCAAATATGTTTTAAAAAACTTTTCAATTATAAATCCAAATAAAACAAATGATATATGTTTTTGAATCAGAAAAATGTGAGGATTTCAAATATGCTATTCAAAATAATGTTTGGACACTTTAAAATTTCGAGATGATTAAAATTAGAATAAAATGCCTTTTTCTTAAATAATTAATAACTTTAAATCTACAACTCCAAATTCGACAAATAATATGTCTAAATCGATCATCGTGACGAGCCCGTTCTATCTATGCACTCCTTGTTCTGAATTGAAGCATGTATCATGTCATTATTAAAAATCAGAACTGTTTATGGCAATAAAACTTGACTAAACAAATAACAAAACGTTTTATTATTGTACCCCACACCTCACCATGCCATGCTACATTAATGCCATGTAAATTGTGCATCATTCATCATGGCATGCTTGTTTGCTTGTCGCATTTTAATTCATATGCTTGTGCACTTTATTTTTGTGGGCCCTTGTTTGTTTGGTTCTTCTTCGTATAAACGCCCAGCAGGAGAATTATCAGGAATCACAGGAGTTCTACCCAGATCCATCTCTCGCTTCAACTGAGCTGCCAGGCAAGCACTACCACATGCTTGCATACATATAGTACTTATTGCCTCTATCTTATTCTTGCATCATTGAGTCGCGATTGCATTAAATTGAATCCCAAGTACTGCATAGCCTTTACTTTTAAACCCCACCGAAGCTTGTTCCTCCATCCCATGAGCCATTACTACAGGAGTTGTTTGAGCCATCCGAGTCGTAGAAAAGCATGTGTAAGGTATGTGAGTGTCTGATGGATAACGAGGTACCTAAACAACTTGACCTGAGTAGTAATGGGATAACTAATGAAAGAGGCACCGGTGAGTAATATCTGCTATTTGGTTTTTCATGCTCACTTGTGTCCCGTAGGACCCCGAGTACTTGATTCCTGTTCCTTGACTATTCGCACTATCCACATCCGGGAGGCCTTATGGACCCCCCTGAGCCAGAGCTTGATTCATTCTTATTTCTTGGGACCACAAAGTACTTTGGGGCTTTGTTACTATCCTGTACTTATGCCATGCTTTACTGTTTTATTTAAGATTGTGCGTGGAGCACCTGTACTGTTTTGGATGCGGAGTGTTTTCGCGGTATCGACAAGCCCAGTCACATTTTCGGGTTCCTAGTCATTTACAGCCATTGACGCAAACCTTGGGTCCGTCTCGGAGCCGGCCAACTTCGTTGCGGGTAGCTTAATGAGGTGGCCCCCTGAAATATTTATGAATCCTATGATTGCTTTGTCGTGAATGCCTCGTTGGGTTTTGAGTTGGTTTTTCCGAGGTTGATCGAGTGTGTGGCTCTATTTGTGCACCCCGGCAGGGTAAATCTTTCTGAAAGCCGTGTCCACGGTTATGGACGACTTGGAGCACAGTTTCTCGATCATAGACAACTATAACTAAAGTACCGCTTTTAATCTGACTAAATACCTGAATAGTTAATAGTGCAATACTCATGGAATGGTTAATAAAATGCCAACGGATGGGTTTTTCGTCCGCTTTCTCGTTGGTAAGCGAGAAGGAGGATGGATCTGTTAATTATACTGCTATAACTGTTGTTCTTAATTAATGGACATCCGTCTATCTTTGGTAGGCGGATGGTTAGCGCGTATCTATAGACTTGTTAGTTATTATCTTTTGCTGCAATTGCGTCACCCTAGGTTATGTCCCCTTTAGAGGCATAAAGACTTGCTGAGTACCCCTAGGGTCTCACACGATAAATTGTTTGATTCAGATGAACAGGTGTATTTGCAAGATGGATACTGGGTGGAGGAGACGGATGATGTTGGCAACGATCACTCAGTGTAGAGATTCCAGGAACGGGGATCCGTGAGATCTGTGGGCGGGATGTGTTTATTTATGTGGCATCTTATGCCGATTTGCTTCTTATCCGTACTCAGATCTTGTTTTCCGCTTCCGCCTGATACTCCGAAGTTTGATGTATGAGGAGCTATCCTAAACTATTATCTCTATCTAGGATATTTGGATCTTGCCGTATGCCGTTGCAATATTTCTATTTCTTTTAGATGGAATGGCTCTGAGAACTGTTGTATGTGGCTTGCATACATACTCACTTGTGTATGTAGTTGATCCCTTCGCCTGCTGATTACGCCGCTCGTTCTTATCCCGATGTTCTGAAAGTGGTTAGGACGGCCGAAAGGTCTACCTGTGAGTGGCCCCTGTGCCCCACCGTACTATGTTAACCACTTTCGCTCATCTAGGCTTGCAACTAAGAGCGTAATTCACCGAGGTAGTTACATGTTAGCCTTATCCTTGGATGATGGTGTGGAGGCCTCAGAGGAGGATGGAGATGGATCTATGGATGATGTGAGGCGAGCAATCATTTGATTCATCTCCTCCATCTTGGCCTCAAAGGATTTCAACAAGGTTGTTTCCAACGTCTTGAGATCATCCATTGTGACCTTATCCACAGCCTCATCCCCATCTCCCTTGGTACCCATACTTCTCTTAGGAGGTTAAGCCCGAATAAAGAGCCCGGGCTCTGATACCAATTGAAATGCGTATGGGCACCTAGAGGGGGGGGTGAATAGGTGCTACTTCAAATTTTAATGCCTTTTCAATTGTAGCCTTAACACAAAGGGTAAATTCTCTAGATAAACTATTAGGTGGAATTTCCCTATAAGCAAACCTATCTACTAGCAAGTAAAGAGCGAGTGGAAGAGGAACGGGTAAACCGTAGTGTAGCACGCGGAGACACAGGATTTGTTTGACCGCAGTTCCTTCCTTGTTAAGGGAAGTACGTCTGTGTTGGAGGGGTGGGCGGTACTAAGACCACCACGCCACAATCGGCCTCACCCTGTTCTCCCATGGATCCCGCCACCAAAGGCCTGATCCACCTTTCCACTATAGGGACCCATAGATGCGGGTACCGGTACCTTTACACAACTAGCGGGGAACAACTCCACAATCAACGTGGAGGCTCCCGTAATGACAACAAGATGCCACAAGAACAAGTTATCAATAACAAAGAACAAGATCAAGATATTGACAAGAATACTAGATCAGGGATTTCTCCAAATGAATGGAGAGGACTTGATGCGCTTGATTCGTGAGGACGATGATGATTCTCTCTATAACATCCCAATTTCAGCAACCCTGATTAGTTGTCCAGAATGCAAAAATCAGGGGGAACAAAAACTTTTTCATGTTTAATGATGAAGTGTTTGCTTGTTGTTTGGATATGCTTACGCATATGAATGTGTATTAGATGATATACTTCTTACCTTAACACCAGTTGACAAAAGCTATTTAACAAAACTATCCTGGCTCATTTTACATATTCTCAAATGTTCTGGCATTTCAAAACATGAGCCAAGATTCTTATGTAACCAAAACTATATTTGTAACTTCTATTGACAAAACTATGGAGAGATATATAATATAATCTCCTTATGTTATATAGACAGAACCTTCAACCATTCTTACCTCTAGGTTTCCCAAAACCTCTTTCTTTAAAGCTTTTGAATTCTACTCTTGGTAGAGATACCAAGGACTCTCATCTTATCCAAACCACAACCTTTTAAAAATACCCATCCTTACCTCGAGCTAGGCTTGATGGTAACCCTAATAGTAGGTTTTCTTGGTTTGTAAGATGAGTTGCCTTGATCTATGTCTGATGAATTGCTTTGATATTCTATTTGACCTGTTTGCTTAGGAGCTAGGTGAGCCACTCTAGGAGCTCACCCACTAGGATCAAGATACTTTAAAATAACAAAACCCTAAGCCAGAATACAAGCTAGATCTGATCTCTAGCCACTCGGTGATCATCAAAAACCCTTAACCAGATCAATTCTGAAGTGGTATAATCTAGAAGCTTCCAAGTCAATAAAGACCAATGTCAAGCATGGATCTCTCATACTCATCCCACACTTCAACATCATCCACTTGATGATGCTTTGGTACCTTGCAACCCATCAAAAACATCCCCTCTCATACTCTAGTCAGAATCCTCAAAAGTGCCAAATTTGGCCAAGTCTGGAAAACCATTTCCAACATCACCTTTTTGAATGCCTCCCTTTCTCAACCCTTGCGCATTTTTGAAAATGCATCTGAACCATCTTGTTAACCATCCTAAATACTACCAAGTCCCACTCTTTCCCTTGGTTAGATCACCCTCCAACCCACTTGTTCTTGATGGTTTTGCAGGCAAGAAAATAACTATTCCTGCCATTCTAGTCAACATGCCTACTTTGACAGAAGCTCACACCATCATCCAACCTTCTACTGACCAAATATTTGCATGGTTGTGATATACTCATATAGGTATACCAATACCTACTTCACTTGTCCCAATTAGATCTTGGTACTTCTTAAACCCACATGGTTTTGAAGGCTATCTGATACTCTGCTCTGGCAAGCTTATTTTGGTCAAAGTTTGAAAGCATGTCTTAGTGAGCTCAAGAAGGATCAAGCTCAAACCTCTACAGCATTGAACTCTACATCAATTGTTCTATCCATACATATATCACATGCCCCAAGGGGAGCCTTGAGCTCCAAGATCCCACAAGGTTTTGGTGGCATGAAAACAAGCTTACCCGAGATCCTTAAATCTCTAGTTTTCACCAAAATCAACTTGGATTCTCCAATCCCAAGGTTGAAAATTCTTGCTACACCTTGTCTACATCATCTACCTTGATCATCAAGATTTATCAAATATTTTCCATAACTATTATGGCTCTAAATCTAATAAATATCTTTAATAGCCAAAATCTCCAAAACCCCTTTCCCAAAGGAAAGTTTGGTTTTTGCCAAAACACTTCCCCAACTCTAAGCACTTATGAGGCCCACATATCATACCCTATCTTCCCACTTCAAAAATAAGAGCTTTATTATTTCTTTTTTTCCATTTTCTTAAATGGCTAAATTGGAATAATAATAGTTTTAAATACTTTTAAGCCTCAATAAATCTTGGGAAAAATCACCATAGTGTGAATTCATATTTAGGACCATCTCAAACCAAAAACCCAGCTCTCCCAATTGAAAAAACTCAAATGAACTCAATAGAACAGATTCATCAGTTTTAGAATAAATATTATAAACATGATCTAAAATCGTCCAATAAATCACAAATAATTCCATGAGGTATGTCTTAACCCCACCTATCTACCAGAATGACAACCTCCTCTCGCTAAGTTCAAAGTTTGGAACCTTTCTTCATGATCATTACAGGGGATAAATTGACTACCTTGACCAATCTTGAATCAAATCTCATACAAACTCCATCAAACCTTACCTAGCAAGCTTGCACAGCAGTCACCACCCCTCTGGACGACATCACTGTAGCCCCACACTATAGTGTCACTGTTCACCCCTTGTCTCATGTGTTTGTTGCAAAGGAGACAAAAGGCTAGGCCTTTTTCTAGCCATTTAAAGTCTTGCAGCTGCTGCACCCATCACTCTTCACACCTATGCTCGTGATAGAGCCCTCCCACACCCCTCCACCGCCCATAGCCACCAATGGACATACCATGGACCTGCCCTAGGTCGTTCTTGGAACTTGCCCACCATACACCATCATTTCCCCAAATAAAAGGCCACAGGCCAGTAAAGCCCCCTCTCGCCCCTCATTTGCCCCCTCACACTCCCCCTCCCCTTTCTGGTCATGCCTGAGAGAAAGAGAGGAAGAGTTCTCGGCTCCCTCCATGGAGATGAGTTAAGATCTCTCTCCTTGCCTCCTCCCCTGCTGCATGTCACTCTGTGGTGATCCCCTCCTCCTCCTGTTTTTGACCGTGCCTTTACTTTTGCCTAGGACCACCTCGATCGGCCGCGCCGACGAGCTCCAACGAAGCTACCTTCGGCCACCATCGTGTGAGCCACCTCCTGGCGTCGAAGCCCACCTTGCCGTCCATCGCTGGGACCACCGTCGAGCACCGCTCCACCTCTGCCACCTCTCGGCTCCTCTCCGCCCCTCTGGTGAGCCCCTGTGCCGTTTCTCTCCCCAAGTAGGGTTAGCTCCCCGCCACCCTAGAGAAAGGAGGATGACGACTTGGCGTCATCGATCCGCCCTCTAATCCGACGGCCCAAGCGCCTCGGTACCTCTTCGCTGCCTCACGCCGCTGACCGGCGGGACCCGCTCGTCGGGTTCGAAACACGGCCTCCCGTGCGCTGGCTTGCCCGAGTGGGCCGAAACCCTCACCGGCGGACCATCTCCCTCCGGAAAACCAGCCCACCCTCACTTCCTTTTTAATATTTATCACCAGATCTGCAGATTTCATGTTTGGAATAAATCTGTTTGAAAATAAAAAACGAATCCCAATCGACCAGATCTAAAATTGTTAGGTTTTGCAGAAGTTTTCTGAAACATGCAGAGTTTGACCTTGTCCAAACTACTGTTTATATTTTACTAAAAATAAATCTACTAAATAGTATCCTTTTCAATAAATAATTTCCCTAGCCAGTTATAGATACCCAAATGGGTTAAATCCACCTCCCCTTGGTAGATTTTGTAGTTTCCCATCTTTTGGATTTGGCCTCAAGCCAAGTGGAGCTTTTGTTTTCCTGTAGTAAAAATAACAAGAATAGTCCCTATCTTCCTTAGGTAATTTCTCTAGGTCAAACCAACAGAGGTATTGGCCTAATTCCAACTCCCAGGAAAACTCCATATCAACATCTATCAAACCCCAGTAACTCAAACTTTATTGAGCTTTGGTTCAATTTTAATGAATTAAACATTTCTGTCCATAATGCTATCACTAGATAAATCACTCTAGTAGCTCTGTAACTCCAAAGAAGGTTGAATCCAATTTCTACAGAAAGGTATTCTAAATACCTACCATGTGACCTTGGAATCAAATCAAAAGCTTCTATAGATTAAATCTGGTGAAAAAGACAAAACAGCTACAGAACTTCATTTGGGAATTTCCTGAGGGCATTCTAGTAATTCTTTTGAATTGATTCCAATTTTAAGTGAACAAGTACATCAATCCATACCTAACCATCCAAGGAAATAATATTTGGAGCTCCAGAACTTCTCTGGTGAATTATTTCCTAAAACTAGAGTCTTATTCACTATAAAAATCACTATAAATCTTTGGTAATTGATAAAATAGTCAACTTTTGTTGGTTTCATTTTGTCAATACCTATCTGTTGGTATCATGTTTTTACAATGGCACCTTATAGAATATGTCCTTGGTCGAAAACCCCTCTTAGGTAGTTCCTCGGCTACAAATCCTAAGGGGATTTTCTTCCATATTTCCAAGACAAGGCCAATCCTATTAAATCCATTCTTCCTAAGACCTAATGATTTGTAAACTTGAATTGCTCTTTGTTTTCTGTATGTATTGTTGTTTGTATGCATTGTGTTGATTGTGGTTTAGTTTGCTTGCATGTGCTATCTTGACGACGATAGTTGCGGTGAAATCGGAGATCAGAAGATGGTTCTTATTATTGGTTATTATGGTTTTCTAAAGAAGAAGTCCAAGGACATATTGCCATATTGCTGATCATCAGGAAAGCCACCTTCTTTCTCATAAGCCTTGTCCTACTGCTTTACTTATGCATGTTTTATCTTCTGTTTATTAGAAATTGCACTGTTTTACTATATGTTGATGAATATATGGTGGTGGTTTGGCCCCTCCGAACTACTACACTATTGTACTACTAAGTGCAACCCCCTTGATGACACCTAATTGTCCCTAGTGTGGTAGATGGTGTAATACACCATACCCCTCGTGGAGGCCCTGTTTGAGCCAAAGCATAGCTAGCGGATGGGAAGACCCCGAAAAAAGTTTTACCAAAGATTCTTATGATAAAACCTTGGTGAGGTGGGACTTCCCAAGAGATGTTGAGAAAGGAAAGTTTTTGTTTTACAAAATGCTGAAGTAAATATGGAGGAAAAAGGTTTACGAAAATGCACCTGGTTCTTTGCAGTTTTGCTAGAACAATTAACCCTGTGCAACCACATTACTATGGAATGGGACATGGCTGGATTTGATGTTTGTCTATTCTGGTATAAGCTGCCTCGCAACTACTACAGGGGATCGTGATGCCCGGAGGCTGGGCCTTCTCCCATAGAGGTCCATGTGGGACATTGACCTGGAGAAGGAACGAACTGTTTGCGGACAGCCATGCATTACTATGAGCCCCTCATTGAAAGTGTAAAATGCGCTCCGGTTGGTCCTAGGTACCCGATGTCCCGGTTTTGAGGGGAGTAACACTCATAGGGTAGGCTCTTATATTGGAGTGGGCATCCGGAGAGTCTTGATCGGTTACTCGACCCACGATTGGTGTAGATCAGGGTAGTGTACCCGGATGGTGCGGGTAAAGTGTGTAACCTTTGTAGAGTGTAAATCTATTCGAATAGCCGCGTCCGCGGTCATGGAAGGTTGGGAAGGTTGTTGTAGAGCGGTGCTGGTTTTGTTTTCAAAAAGGATTTCGGAAAAGAAATGACTTTGGAAATGTTTTGACCATGGCATGGTCGTAAAGGAGAAAGGTTTTGACCATAGGATGGTCAGAAGGAGGAGAAAGGAGTTTGGTCGTGGGACGACCTGAAGACGGGAACAAATGGGTACCCCAATCCTAGTGTTTACAAAACTTTTCAAAAGGTTTCCAAAATGGTTTACAAAAGTTTTCAACAAAGATATGTAGATGCTATATCAACAAGAGAAACTATTTGAGAAAAGAACCTCTCTTGAAGCCCTCCTACTACCATAGCCATAATGCATATCCTCTTGTTATTATTGTTAACTTAAGGTGGTTTGCGAGTATCTTCAAAGTACTCACCGGCATTGTCCCTGGCTATTAACTTGGTCAGATATCAAGAAGAGGATGAAGTTGACGACTATGTGAGCTAGGCCGTTCTCCCAGTCAGTTGCCTGTAGGTTAAGGCATGGCTCGGGCTCTACGCTTAATGAAGTTCCGCTGTTGTTGATCGATGTAGCCATAATCGCAAATAAGCTATGTCATGTATTCGTTATGTATTGGATGTTTACTTTGATATTTGTCGGTTATGTGCAACGACTAACTAATCGTGGGATCGTGGTTGTATGCATAACAGGGCTTCTCGGAGGATTAATCTGGGGGCCCCCACAGACTTGGTATCAGAGCCATCCTGACTGTAGGAGAACTCTAGTTAGCATGGTCGTTAGACAGGAACCTTATTTTGAAAACCCCGGCTTTCGAAAACTAGTTTCCCAATGAGTTTCAAAAAGTTCTACTTCTTCTCTTACTCTAAGTAAATGCTTTCGAAAATGGTTTCCTCTAACTCTCGTCCAAACTTCAAATCTACGGATTGTAAATAACTAGGATCTAGAACCCAGTGAAGACAATGAGAACAAGATGAAGACAAGCAACTACCAGCAAACACAAGGAGACTACAATATCGCTCAACCAGCGGAATTCACGTAATCAGAAGACATCAGGTGTTGCACTATCAAGAAGCGTCCAAGATACAACAAAGGATTTATCGGCAAGATAGTGACTCCGACCTGAAGAAAGACGATATCTAGGGTCAATAGTCCTAAGAATAGGATTCCCCTACATCGCGAGTAGTAACTCCTTGGTCCCTAGCGTTGACTGTGTTTGCTTGCCTAAGTGCATCCTGTGTGTCTTGATGTGTGTTGTTTGCCGAGGACATTGCAATCCCCTCACTCTGTTCATCTTGTTTGTAGGTTCTGGTTTGCTTTGACCTCTTTAAAAATGTGACTTGAGGAGCGATAACCCACCTAGTAACTCAGGAAACCCCTATGTTGGCTGTCGGTAATGAGATCAAGACTAACCTCGAGAGTATATGAGAGGAAAAGCATCACAAGAACCAGGAGTTCGATATTGTCAAGTCAGAATCAACTCGAAGATTTCACCTGAGCAGGACGGCATACCTCGTCAAACTCACCTCGCAAGACTCATCAATAGCACCACACTCCTTAGTTCCTCAGTCTACTACAGCAAGAATCCCGTTGAAGTCGGACGTCGATCACCGAAGGATCCTCAATATTCACACGAAACCACCCGGTAAGTCAACCAAGACAAGAAGTGAATAAAGTTTCCCCGAAGCTGGATGTCTCTACTTTGACTGAAGATTAGCAAGAAGAGACGTAAACCGCTAAATTGTGTTGAGCTAACTCCTTAAGGTTGCGTTAGGAAACCACCCCCACCAAGGTTTGCGAGAATAGGGCGTCACTCGAAGACTCCAATCAAGACCCAGAAAGAAGACAACTTTCCGCTAACCGCCGAGCAGCACTCCTAGACAGAAAACTCGCACCACCCCTAAAGGAACTTAGTGAAGCTCCAAGGTGGAAAGACTGCGTCTTCCCACTCAATCATCCGAAAACTATCTACCAGAAGATACTCCAGAAAATATCTCAGGATCCGAAGTCTTCCTGCCAAGCAACAACCCGGGAGTTATCAGAGGAGAAACTAACTGAAGATCCTACGAGTCAATAACAAAGAACAAGATCTAGATATTGACAAGAATACTAGATCAGGGATTTCTCCAAATGAATGGAGAGGAGTTTATGCGCTTGATTCGTGATGACGATGATGATTCTCTCCTACTTCAATTCCCCCAAATATCAAAGCCTTCGGGTGGTTGAAGTGGGAGATCTAGAATGGGAGCTCTTGCAAAGGTTCTGAACAATTTCGAGTGAATCAAGAGTCTGCTCGTTGGGGAAGAAGGGATATTTATACCCCTTCACAAACCAAGCCGTTGGAGCTTTCAGCGGCCAGATTAACTGGCCCAAGTGAGGGCCAGATTATCCGGCCTAAGGAAAACTCCGCTCCAGACTCGGATTATCCGGCACAAAAACCGGCCATGGATAGAAGCTCATGCACACTTTCCCTTCACACTTTCTTCTGGGGACCGGATTATCCGGCCTAGGAGAGGGCCGAATTATCCGGCTGGGGGAAAAATCCGCCCTAGCCATGGAATATCCAAGGGAAAATCCGGCCCCAGACAGAAGCTTGCACAGGAGCTCTCTTGGGAGATTTCCCTGGGGCCGGATTATCCGCCCCAATAAGATGGCCGGATTATCCGGTCTAGGGAGAAAATTCGCCCCAAAGCCAGAATTTTCCGAGGGAAAATCGGCCCCTAGATAGAGACTTTCGGAGAGTCATCTTTGCCCAAGGTGGTCTTCCCGGATTATCTGGCCCATGATGGGGGCGGCTAATCCGTCCCCCAAAACTCTCAAAACTTCCTACAACACTTAGTGCACATTTGAAAAATCCATGGTATTGTTATCTAACACACAAAACCTGGGAAATCATGAAATATTCTTTCACACACATGCAATGACACTGGTGGATCCATATGTGGTTTGTGAAAATAACACACATGCAATGACTCTAGTGCTAGTTTCATCAAAAGAACACACATGCAATGACTCTAGTGCTGGTTTAGTGAAAAGAACACACATGCAATGACTCTAGTGGATCCATATGTGGTTCATGAAAAGAAGACACATGCAATGACATTGGTGGATCCATATGTGGTTCATGAAAAGAACACACATGCAATGACATTGGTGGATCCATATGTGATTTGTGAAAAGAACACACATGAATGACTCTAGTGGATCCATGTGGTTAGGGAAAAGAACAGATATGCAATGGCTCTAGTGGATCCATATGTGGTTTGTGAAAAAACACACATGCAATGACTCTGGTGGATACATATATGTTTTGTGAAAAGAACATACATGCAATGACTATAGTGCTAGTTTCATGAAAAGCACACACATGCGATGACTCTAGCTGTGGTTCAAGAAAAGAACACACATGCAATGACTCTAGTGCTGGTTTAGTGAAAAGAACACACATGCATTGATTCTAGTGGATCCATATGTGGTTCATGAAAACAACACACATGCAATGACATTGGTGGATCCATATGTGGTTTTTGAAAAGAACACACATGCAATGACTCTAGTGGATCCATGTGGTTTGTGAAAAGAACATACATGCAATGACTCTAGTGGATCCATATGTGGTTTGTGAAAAGAACACACATGCAATGATATTGGTTAATCCATGTGTTTTATGAAAAAAACATACATGCAATGATTCTGGTGGATCCATATGTGGTTTGTGAAAAGAACACACATGCAATGACATTGGTTGACACATGTGTTTTATGAAAAGAACATACATGCAATGACTCTGGTGGATCCATATGTGGTTTGTGAAAAGAACACACATGCAATGACATTGGTTGATCCATGTGTTTTATGAAAAGAACATACATGCAATGACTCTGGTGGATCCATATGTGGTTTGTGAAAAGAACACACATGTAATGACTCTACTGCTGGTTTAGGATAAGAACACACATGCAATGACTCTAGTGGATCCATATGTGCTTCATGAAAAGAACACACATGCAATGACTCTAATGGATCCATATGTGGATTGTGAAAAGAACACACATGCAATGACTCTAGTGCTAGTTTCTTGAAAACAACACACATGCAATGACTCTAGTGTTGGTTTGGTGAAACAAACACACATGCAATGACTCTAGTGCTGGTTTAGTGAAAAGAACACACATACAATGACTCTAGGGGATCCGTATGTGGTTCATGAAAAGAACACACATGCAATGACATTGGTGGATCCATGTGATTTGTGGAAAGAACACAGATGCAATGACTCTAGTGGATCCATATGTGGTTCATGAAAAGAACAGACAAGCAATAACATTGGTGGATCCATGTGGTTTATGGAAATAATAGACATGGAATGACTCTAGTGGATCGATCTGGTTTGTGAAAAGAACACACATGCAATAACACTGGTGGATCCATATGTGGTTTGTGAAAATAACACACATGCAATGACTTTAGTGTTGGTTTAGGATAAGGACACACATGCAATTACTCTAATTGATCCATATTTGGTTCATGAAAAGAACACACATGCAATGACAATGGTGGATCCATATGTGGTGTGTGAAAAGAACACACATGAATGACTCTAGTGGATCCATGTGGTTAGGGAAAAGAACATATATGCAATGACTCTTGTGGATCCATATGTGGTTTGTGAAAAGAACACACATGCAATGACTCTAGTGGATACATATATGGTTTGTGAAAAGAACACACATGCAATGACTCTAGTGCTAGTTTCATGAAAAGAACACACATGGGATGACTCTAGTTGTGGTTCATGAAAAGAACACACATGCAATGACTCTAGTGCTGGTTTAGTGAAAAGAATACATATGCATTGACTCTAGTGGATCCATATGTGGTTCATTAAAACAACACACATGCAATGACATTGGTCGATCCATATGTTGTTTGTGAAAAGAACACACATGCAATGACTCTAGTGGATCCATGTGGTTTGTGAAAAGAACATACAATGAATGACTCTAGTGGATCCATATGAGGTTTGTGAAAACAACACACATGCAATGACATTGGTTAATTCATGTGTTTTATGAAAAAAACATACATGCAATGATTCTGGTGGATCCATATGTGGTTTGTGAAAAGAACACACATGCAATGACATTGGTTGATCCATGTGTTTTATGAAAAGAACATACATGCAATGACTCTAGTGGATCCATATGTGGTTTGTGAAAAGAACACACATGCAATGACATTGGTTGATCCATGTGTTTTATGAAAAGAGCATACATGCAATGACTGTGGTGGGTCCATATGTGGTTTGTGAAAAGAAACGCATGCAATGACATTGGTTGATCCATGTGTTTTATGAAAAGAACATACATGTAATGACTATGGTGGATCCATATGTGGTTTCTGAAAAGAACACACGTGTAATGACTCTACTGCTGGTTTAGGATAAGAACACACATGCAATGACTCTAGTGGATCCATATGTGGTTCATGAAAAGAACACACATGCAATGACTCTAATGGATCCATATGTGGATTGTGAAAAGAACACACATGCAATGAATCTAGTGCTAGTTTCATGAAAACAACACACATGCAATGACTCTAGTGTTGGTTTGGTGAAATAAACACACATGCAATGACTCTAGTGCTGGTTTAGTGAAAAGAACACACGTACAATGACTCTAGGGGATCCTTATGTGGTTCATGAAAAGAACACACATGCAATTACATTGGTGGATCCATGTGTTTTGTGGAAAGAACACACATGCAATGACTCTAGTGGATCCATATGTGGTTCATGAAAAGAACAGACATGTAATAACATTGCTGGATCCATGTGGTTTATGGAAATAATAGACATGCAATGACTCTAGTGGATCGATCTGGTTTGTGAAAAGAACACACATGCAATAACACTGGTGGATCCATATGTGGTTTGTGAAAATAACACACATGCAATTACTTTAGTGTTGGTTGAGGATAAGGACACACATGCAATTACTCTAATTGATCGATATGTGGTTCATGAAAAGAACACACATGCAATGACAATGGTGGATCCATATGTGGTATGTGAAAAGAACACACATGAATGACTCTAGTGGATCCATGTGGTTAGGGAAAAGAACAGATATGCAATGACTCTAGTGGATCCATATGTGGTTTGTGAAAAGAACACACATGCAATGACTCTGGTGGATACATATATGGTTTGTGAAAAGAACACACATGCAATGACTCTAGTGCTAGTTTCATGAAAAGCAGAGATATGCGATGACTCTAGCTGTGGTTCATTAAAAGAACACACATGTAATGACCCTAGTGCTGGTTTAGTGAAAAGCACACACATGCATTGACTCTAGTGGATCCATATGTGGTTCATGAAAACAACACACATGCAATGACATTGGTGGATCCATATATGGTTTGTGAAAAGAACACACATGCAATGACTCTAGTGGATCCATGTAGTTTGTGAAAAGAACATACATGCAATGACTCTAGTGGATCCATATGTGGTTTGTGAAAAGAACACATATGCAATGACATTGGTTAATCCATGTGTTTTATGAAAAAAACATACATGCAATAATTCTGGTGGATCCATATGTGGTTTGTGAAAAGAACACACATGCAATGACATTGGTTGATCCATGTGTTTTATGAAAGAACATACATGCAATGACTCTGGTGGATCCATATGTGGTTTGTGAAAAGAACACACATGCAATGACATTGGTTGATCCATGTGTTTTATGAGAAGAACATACAAGCAATGACTCTGGTGGGTCCATATGTGGTTTGTGAGAAGAACACACATACAATGACATTGGTTGATCCATGTGTTTTATGAAAATAACATTCATGCAATGACTCTGGTGGATCCATATGTGGTTTGTGAAAAGGACACACATGTAATGACTCTACTACTGGTTTAGGATAAGAACACACATGTAATGAATCTGGTGGATCCATATGTGGATCATGAAAAGAACACACATGCAATGACTCTGGTGGATCCATATGTGGATTGTGAAAAGAACACACATGCAATGACTCTAGTGCTAATTTCATGAAAAGAACACACATGTAATGACTCTAGTGCTGGTTTAGTGAAATAAACACACATGCAATAACTCTAGTGCTAGTTTAGTGAAAAGAACACACGTACAATGACTCTAGGGGATCCTTATGTGGTTCATGAAAAGAACACACATGCAATTACATTGGTGGATCCATGTGTTTTGTGGAAAGAACACACATGCAATGACTCTAGTGGATCCATATGTGGTTCATGAAAAGAACAGACATGCAATAACATTGCTGGATCCATGTGGTTTATGGAAATAATAGACATGCAATGACTCTAGTGGATCGATCTGGTTTGTGAAAAGAACACACATGCAATAACACTGGTGGATCCATATGTGGTTTGTGAAAATAACACACATGCAATTACTTTAGTGTTGGTTGAGGATAAGGACACACATGCAATTACTCTAATTGATCGATATGTGGTTCATGAAAAGAACACACATGCAATGACAATGGTGGATCCATATGTGGTATGTGAAAAGAACACACATGAATGACTCTAGTGGATCCATGTGGTTAGGGAAAAGAACAGATATGCAATGACTCTAGTGGATCCATATGTGGTTTGTGAAAAGAACACACATGCAATGACTCTGGTGGATACATATATGGTTTGTGAAAAGAACACACATGCAATGACTCTAGTGCTAGTTTCATGAAAAGCAGAGATATGCGATGACTCTAGCTGTGGTTCATTAAAAGAACACACATGTAATGACCCTAGTGCTGGTTTAGTGAAAAGCACACACATGCATTGACTCTAGTGGATCCATATGTGGTTCATGAAAACAACACACATGCAATGACATTGGTGGATCCATATATGGTTTGTGAAAAGAACACACATGCAATGACTCTAGTGGATCCATGTGGTTTGTGAAAAGAACATACATGCAATGACTCTAGTGGATCCATATGTGGTTTGTGAAAAGAACACATATGCAATGACATTGGTTAATCCATGTGTTTTATGAAAAAAACGTACATGCAATAAATCTGGTGGATCCATATGTGGTTTGTGAAAAGAACACACATGCAATGACATTGGTTGATCCATGTGTTTTATGAAAGAACATACATGCAATGACTCTGGTGGATCCATATGTGGTTTGTGAAAAGAACACACATGCAATGACATTGGTTGATCCATGTGTTTTATGAGAAGAACATACAAGCAATGACTCTGGTGGGTCCATATGTGGTTTGTGAGAAGAACACACATACAATGACATTGGTTGATCCATGTGTTTTATGAAAATAACATACATGCAATGACTCCGGTGGATCCATATGTGGTTTGTGAAAAGGACACACATGTAATGACTCTACTACTGGTTTAGGATAAGAACACACATGTAATGACTCTGGTGGATCCATATGTGGATCATGAAAAGAACACACATGCAATGACTCTGGTGGATCCATATGTGGATTGTGAAAAGAACACACATGCAATGACTCTAGTGCTAATTTCATGAAAAGAACACACATGTAATGACTCTAGTGCTGGTTTAGTGAAATAAACACACATGCAATGACTCTAGTGTTGGTTTAGTGAAAAGAACACACGTACAATGACTCTAGGGGATCCTTATGTGGTTCATGAAAAGAACACACATGCAATTACATTGGTGGATCCATGTGTTTTGTGGAAAGAACACACATGCAATGACTCTAGTGGATCCATATGTGGTTCATGAAAAGAACAGACATGCAATAACATTGCTGGATCCATGTGGTTTATGGAAATAATAGACATGCAATGACTCTAGTGGATCGATCTGGTTTGTGAAAAGAACACACATGCAATAACACTGGTGGATCCATATGTGGTTTGTGAAAATAACACACATGCAATTACTTTAGTGTTGGTTGAGGATAAGGACACACATGCAATTACTCTAATTGATCGATATGTGGTTCATGAAAAGAACACACATGCAATGACAATGGTGGATCCATATGTGGTATGTGAAAAGAACACACATGAATGACTCTAGTGGATCCATGTGGTTAGGGAAAATAACAGATATGCAATGACTCTAGTGGATCCATATGTGGTTTGTGAAAAGAACACACATGCAATGACTCTGGTGGATACATATATGGTTTGTGAAAAGAACACACATGCAATGACTCTAGTGCTACTTTCATGAAAAGCAGAGATATGCGATGACTCTAGCTGTGGTTCATTAAAAGAACACACATGTAATGACCCTAGTGTTGGTTTAGTGAAAAGCACACACATGCATTGACTCTAGTGGATCCATATGTGGTTCATGAAAACAACACACATGCAATGACATTGGTGGATCCATATATGTTTTGTGAAAAGAACACACATGCAATGACTCTAGTGGATCCATGTGGTTTGTGAAAAGAACATACATGCAATGACTCTAGTGGATCCATATGTGGTTTGTGAAAAGAACACACATACAATGACATTGGTTGATCCATGTGTTTTATGAAAAGAACATACATGCAATGACTATGGTGGATCCATATGTGGTTTGTGAAAAGGACACACATGTAATGACTCTACTGCTGGTTTAGGATAAGAACACACATGCAATGACTCTGGTGGATTCATATGTGGTTCATGAAAAGAACACACATGCAATGACTCTGATCGATCCATATGTGGATTGTGAAAAGAACACACATGAAATGACTCTAGTGGTACTTTCATGAAAACAACACACATTCATTGACTCTAGTGCTGGTTTAGTGAAACGAACACACATGCAATGACTCTAGTGCTGGTTTAGTGAAAAGAACATATATACAATGACTCTAGGGGATCCATATGTGGTTCATGAAAAGAACACACATGCAATGACATTGGTGGATCCATGTGTTTTGTGGAAAGAACACACATGCAATGACTCTAGTGGATCCATATGTGGTTCATGAAAAGAACACACATGCAATAAAATTGGTGGATCCATGCGGTTTGTGGAAAGAATAGACATGCAATGACTCTAGTGGATCCATGTGGTTTGTGAAAATAACATGGGTCCATATGTGGTTTGTGAGAAGAACACACATGCAATGACATTGGTTGATCCATCTGTTTTACGAAAAGAACATACATGCAATGACTATGGTGGATCCATATGTGGTTTGTGAAAAGAACACACATGTAATGACTCTACTGCTGTTTTAGGATAAGAACACACATGTAATCACTCTAGTGGATCCATATGTGGTTCATGAAAAGAACACACATGCAATGGCTCTGGTGGATCCATATGTGGATTGTGAAAAGAACATACATGCAAAGCCTCTAGTGCTAATTTCATGAAAAGAACACACATGTAATGACTCTAGTGCTGGTTTAGTGAAACGAACACACATGCAATGCCTCTAGTGCTGGTTTAGTGAAAAGAACACACATACAGTGACTCTAGGGGATCCATATGTGGTTCATGAAAAGAACACACATGCAATGACATTGGTGGATCCATGTGTTTTGTGGAAAGAACACACATGCAATGACTCTAGTGGATCCACATGTGGTTCATGAAAAGAACATACATGCAATAACATTGGTTGATCCATGTGTTTTATGGAAAGAATAGACATGCAATGACTCTAGTGGATCCATGTGGTTTGTGAAAAGAACACACATGCAATAACACTGGTGCATCCGTATATGGTTTGTGAAAAGAACACACATGAATGACTAGTGGATCCATGTGGTTAGGGAAAAGAACATATATGTAATGACTCTAGTGGATCCATATGTGGTTTGTGAAAAGAACACACATGCAATGACTCTGGTGGATACATATATGGTTTGTGAAAAGAACACACATGCAATGACTCTAGTGCTAGTTTCATGAAAAGCACACACATGCGATGACTCTAGCTATGGTTCATGAAAAGAACACACATACAATGACTCTAGTGCTGGTTTAGTGAAAAGAACACATATGCATTGACTCTAGTGGATCCATATGTGGTTCATGAAAACAACACTCATGCAATGACATTGGTGGATCCATATGTGGTTTGTGAAAATAACACACATGCAATGACTCTAGTGGATCCATGTGGTTTGTGAAAAGAACATACATGCAATGACTCTAGTGGATCCATATGAGGTTTGTGAAAAGAACACCCATGTAATGACATTGGTTAATCCATGTGTTTTATGAAAAAAATACATGCAATGATTCTGGTGGATCCATATGTGGTTTGTGAAAAGAACACACATTCAATGACACTGGTTGATCCATGTGTTTTATGAAAAGAGCATACATGCAATGACTCTGGTGGGTCCATATGTGGTTTGTGAAAAGAACACGCATGCAATGACATTGGTTGATCCATGTGTTTTATGAAAAGAACATACATTCAATGACTATGGTGGATCCATATGTGGTTTGTGAAAAGAACACACATGTAATGAATCTACTGCTGGTTTAGGATAAAAACACACATGCAATGACTCTAGTGGATCCATATGTGGTTCATGGAAAGAACACACATGCAATGACTCTGATGGATCCATATGTGGATTGTGAAAAGAACACACATGCAATGACTCTTGTGCTAGTTTCATGAAAACAACACACATGCAATGACTCTAGTGCTGGTTTAGTGAAACAATCACACATGCAATGACTCTAGTGCTGGTTTAGTGAAAAGAACACACATACAATGACTCTAGGGGATCCATATGTGGTTCATCAAAAGAACACACATGCAATGACATTGGTGGATCGATGTGTTTTGTGGAAAGAACACACATGCAATGACTCTAGTGGATCCATATGTGGTTCATGAAACGATCAGATATGCAATAACATTGGTGGATCCATGTGGTTTATGGAAAGAATAGACATGCAATGACTCTAGTGGATCCATCTGGTTTGTGAAAAGAACACACATGCAATAACACTAGTGGATACATATGTGGTTTGTGAAAAGAACACACATGCAATGACTTTAGTGTTGGTTTAGGATAAGGACACACATGCAATTATTCCAGTGGATCCATATGTGGTTCATGAAAAGAAACCCACATGCAATGACAATGGTGGATCCATATGCGGTTTGTGAAAAGAACACACATGAATGACTCTAGTGGATCCATTTGGTTCGGGAAAAGAACAGATATGCAATGACTCTAGTGGATCCATATGTGGTTTGTGAAAAGAACACACGTGCAATGACTCTGGTGGATACATATATGTTTTGTGAAAAGAAGACACATGCAATGACTCTAGTGCTAGTTTCATGAAAAGCACACACATGCGATGACTCTAGCTGTGGTTCATGAAAAGAACACACATGCAATGCCTCTAGTGCTAGTTTAGTGAAAATAACACATATGCATTGACTCTAGTGGATCCATATGTGGTTCATGAAAACAACACACATGCAATGACATTGGTTGATCCATATGTGGTTTGTGAAAAGAACACACATGCAATGACTCTAGTGGATCCATCTGGTTTGTGAAAACAACATACATGCAATGACTCTAGTGGATCCATATGAGGTTTGTGAAAATAACACACATGCAATGACATTGGTTAATCCATGTGTTTTATGAAAAAAACATACATGCAATGATTCTGGTGGATCCATATGTGGTTTGTAAAAAGAACACACATGCAATGACACTGGTTGATCCATGTGTTTTATGAAAAGAGCATACATGCAATGACTCTGGTGGGTCCATATGTGGTTTGTGAAAAGAACACGCATGCAATGACATTGGTTGATCCATGTGTTTTATGAAAAGAACATACATGCAATGACTATGGTGGATCCATATGTGGTTTGTGAAAAGAACACACATGTATTGACTCTACTGCTGGTTTAGGATAAGAACACACATGCAATGCCTCTAGTGGATCCATATGTGGTTCATGAAAAGAACACACATGCAATGACTCTCGTGGATCCATATGTGGATTGTGAAAAGAACACACATGCAATGACTCTAGTGCTAATTTCATGAAAAGAACACACATGCAATGACTTTAGTGCTGGTTTAGTGAAACGAACACACATGCAATGACTCTAGTGCTGGTTTAGTGAAAAGAACACACATACAATGACTCTAGGGGATCCATATGTGGTTCATGAAAAGAACACACCTGCAATGACATTGGTGGATCCATGTGTTTTACGGAAAGAACACACATGCAATGACTCTAGTGGATCCATATGTGGTTCATGAAAAGAACACACATGCAATAACATTGGTGGATCCATGTGGTTTGTGGAAAGAATAGACATGCAATGACTCTAGTGGATCCATGTGGTTTGTGAAAAGAACACACATGCAATAACACTGGTGGATCCGTATGTGGTTTGTGAAAAAAACACACATGCAATGACTTTAGTGTTGGTTTAGGATAAGGACACACATGCAATTACTCTATTAGATCCATATGTGGTTCACGAAAAGAACACACATGCAATGAGAATGGTGGATCCATATGTGGTTTGTGAAAAGAACACACATGCAATGACATTGGTTGATCCATGTGTTTCATGAAAAGAACATACATCCAATGACTCTGGTGGATCCCCATGTGGTTTGTGAAAAGAACACACATGCAATGACACTGGTTGATCCATGTGTTTTATGAAAAGAACATACATGCAATGACTCTGGTGGGTCCATATGTGGTTTGTGAGAAGAACACACATGCAATGACATTGGTTGATCCATGTGTTTTATGAAAAGAACATACATGCAATGACTATGGTGGATCCATATGTGGTTTGTGAAAAGAACACACATGTAATGACTCTACTCCTGGTTTAGGATAAGAAGACACATGCAATGACTCTAGTGGATTCATATGTGGTTCATGAAAAGAACACACATACAATGACTCTGATGGATCCATATGTGGATTGTGAAAAGAACACACATGCAATGACTCTAGTGCTAGTTTCATGAAAACAACACACATGCAATGACTCTAGTGCTGGTTTAGTGAAACAAACACACATGCAATGACTCTAGTGCTGGTTTAGTGAAAAGAACACACATATAATGACTCTAGGGGATCCATATGTGGTTCATGAAAAGAACACACATGCAATGACATTGGTGGATCCATGTGTTTTGTGGAAAGAACACACATGCAATGACTCTAGTGGATCCATATGTGGTTCATGAAAAGAACAGACATGCAATAACATTGGTGGATCCATGTGGTTTATGGAAAGAATAGACATGCAATGACTCTAGTGGATCCATCTGGTTTGTGAAAAGAACACACATGCAATAACACTGGTGGATCCATAAGTTGTATGTGAAAAGAACACACATGCAATGACTTTAGTGTTGGTTTAGGATAAGGACACACATGCAATTACTCCAGTGGATCCTATGTGGTTCATGAAAAGAAACCCACATGCAATGACAATGGTGGATCCATATGCGGTTTCTGAAAAGAACACACATGAATGACTCTAGTGGATCCATGTGGTTAGGGAAATGAACAGATATGCAATGACTCTAGTGGATCCATATC